>JAVYIG010004337.1:0-165133 GCA_035222895.1 Strongylocentrotus droebachiensis | reverse complement strand
CTATTGTATGCATGGAGATTCTTGGGAATCTCAGGCGATGCCTCACTCAACAGGCTGATATCAGACTTGTACTCTATGAGGTAAGGGCTTGGGAGCTTGCTACAGCAGCATTTGTTGTGTTATTTTATGTTAGGTTTAAGTCACTTCTTGCATGCTTTGTACAGCTTACCTCTTGTTAGCTATACATTAAACAGTCATGACTTGAGATTATCTAATGCAATAATTATTTATGACTTTGATATGCAAGCAACAAAGCTAATTGGTGAGAATTTTTAGATTGCAAATTGTTTTTTCCAAAATTTTAGGAAAATGAACCGTATTTGCCGGCGATAAGGCCGCAGTGTTTTTGGAAGAAAAAATATCCAAAAGTCGGGGTGCGACCTTTACGCGACAACAACAAAATTCAGCGGTCAAAACATCACGTCCATTTGCACGTATGGGACTATATGAACGGTAGCATGACTAGACAACGGTACAGGACAATTCTAGAATAACTCCACACAACTTACCGACAATTTTATGTTGCAAAGTTGACATGAAGACGAAAAAACTTATTTTTCTAATAAAATCTGCCGATAGATCTAGATCTAAGTCCGTACCATTGCATCGCCAAAAAGTAAACAAAGGGACAGGCCGTTACTTACGGAGCTAGCTGCCGCGCAACGCAACTGCGCAGGTCGAAAAACGCTATTCCGAATTACACCGCACATCGAGGTAGGGGCATTATAGGATACCAATTCTGCGTGCGATACAGTACTAGCTTAAAAGTCGATGAAGATCTGCTAAATTACGATCATTTTTGAGGTTAACTTCTTGTAAATTTATAAGAATATTGATGAATTTGGTATCAGTTTGTAAACAAAAAGAGTGTTCTACAAGAAAATTACGATCATTTTGTTTGGTCCGTTTTTTTTTTTCTTCTCTCTTTTTTTTTTTTATAGTTTTTTTTTTTTTTTTTTTTTTTTTCCCTCTACGAAATGTCAAAGTTGGGGGTGCGGCCTTATCGCCGGCAAATACGGTATGCGTCTAAGTAAATAATCAGGGACCTACCTGTACATGTTTGAGACTTATCTGAGGGACTAGGCAATAATGGACTGAATACCATAGCAGAGCTGCCAACCGTTCCGATTTTGCCGGAATTACTCCGTTTTTCCTCCAAATTACGGTATTACGTTTTTTCTTCATAAAATAGGTTTTTTTTTTTTTTTTTAATTTTTTTTTAATTATTATTAATATTATTATTATTATTATTATTATTATTATTTTTTTTTTTTTTTTTTTTACATACCGCATGTGAAACAACTGCCCTAAAATGGTCATTTGATCACAAATTCAATAGAAAACTAAATTTAAAACATACTTGAAAAGAAAAATATTCTCAAAAAGAATGAAATGCCGATAACCACCCAAAAAATTCCTGCTTCATAGTTGTATGGAAAAAAACAGCATGATGAATGAACATTTCTGCATTGGAAGTGTGTCGCGCGTGGTTGTAAGTTTCGTTTTTATGAATTCCTTTTTCTTGCTTGAAATTCCTTTTTTTTGCCATCATGATTCCATTTTTTGGTTGCACAAGGTTGGCAGCTCTGCCATAGGCAGAGGAGAAGGATAAAACATGAGTGGGATTTAGCAAGATAGAGAAGATAGATTGGAACAAGAAAGAAGAATAAAAGAAAACTAAAAAGGACCAATAAGAAAGAGGAACATTTTTGGAGATGTTGTTTCCTAAAATAATGGGAAATGTTGAAAGAAGAGATGTATTTACAACAGTTGAACCAAGAAGAGGCAGTACAGTTCAGATAGTGCAGGAACAAAAATCAGATTAAGGATGAAATTATTCCTTCTTTCTTGACAGGGCCTCTATGAAGTGTTATGTCGCAACACCAAACTTCAGGGAGCGATCACAGACATGCTCCAACGTCAGTTCAAGGCTTTTTACGAGGCTGACGAAGACGTCCAACCCCCACTCAAACTTCAGCCCTGTATCACAGCGCAAGGTACCAATGTCTTCCTGGCTGAGCCTTTGGTGAGTAATAATAATAATAATAATAACAATAATATTGGCTTCTTATATAGCGCACATGTCTGCCTCTGGCGCTCCTGGCGCTGCTCGATTATTACCCTGGCTTTAGCAAGGCGGCCATTACAGAGCTCTAGTATTTCAAGAAATTAATTCCTGCCAGGTACCCATTTACATCACCTGGGTTGAGTGTGACATAAGTGCCGCGGCGGGACACGAACTACGGATCTTGTGATCAACAGTCCGGCGACGTAACCACTCGACCACTACACCTCTACAGGGAGTAGGGAGGAGAGAGGAAAGAAAAAATGGTCAGGGAATGATAGAGGGTGCAACTGTGCCAGTTCAAGACCAATTAAAAGGATGATGAAAGAAAACATTAACTCATTTAGCTATTAGCAGATCATGTGGTTTGTTGGAAGGAAGGAATAGGATGGGGTGCAATTTAGTGAAACAATACGTACATTTGCTCCCTTTGTCCGTTATGAGTTTTGTGGATTTTATAATAGACAGAAATTGTAGTAGCCTGCAGATAACTTACTTTAAAAAAAGATTTCTCACAGTGATTGATTTACTTCTTTAGATTACTTTCTTTTGCTTTATTGATTGATTTTTTGTTGATTTGTTGATTTTTTTTTCTTCCTTTGGGGGGGGGGGGGGGGGGGGGAGGAGGATAAGTTGTGAAAAAGGTTTATAGTAGATAGTCATTGTTACTTTCTGTCTATTCCATTAGGCCCATTTACTCCAGAGCCTTGTCCAGTGCCTTACAAGATGCAAGAAGCTGGCATCATCCAAGCGACGAGGCGGGGAGGACTGGGACGAGGAACCTTCCGATGACGATGATGATGTCGACAAGGAGGAGGTCCTTCAGAGACTGGAAAACATGATGGAGTCCCTGACAGATAGGATGGTGGCCTGTGAGCTAGAGGACTTTCATGTGGTAAGTAACTGCATCATCTTGTAATGATGATGAGGAGGGTGATGATGGTGGTGGTGATGACGGGGATGATAGTGATGAGCTTATCGGTCTGGTGAAGACGCAATTTCGAGCTTTGGGAAAATATTCTGAGTCTGAAAAATAGTGAGTTATTTTGCAACTTCGGTCTGTTGAAGACAGGGTTATTGAAGGCATCCATGGACATATTTATAATGCTTGTCAGCCATAGCATTGCCCTTGTTTTATTTTTCTTCTAAAGTCCTCTGTGCCATGTATAAGGATCAAAGGAGTTATGCCCTGGAAGTTATGCCCTGAGACATAATAATAATACAAATTTTGCTTACCGGTATATAGCGCTTAATACGTCGGGGAATATCCGAGTTTCTAAGCGCTTTACATTATTACCCCGGTCATCGGATTTCCCGCACACAATGTATGCACTTTCTCCACTCCTTTGGGAGAATTCCAACAAGAACTACTATGCTCAAATTGCTAAGCATACCACAAACATTGGTTTTCGCATCCTACTGGGCACCCATTTAACACCTGGGTGGAGAGTAGCTAATGTAGATCATTGTCTTGCCAAACGACATTAGTGCCGCGACGGGACTCAAACTGTGGACCTTGTGATCGACAGTCCGGTGACGTATCAACTCGACCACAACACATGGTCACAGAGTGTATCATTTGAATGAGTATCAGTGCAGTACATCAATATCAGATGGGGCATATCGTGATTGTGGTTCATGTAATTGATTGACCCTCTCTTTTAAAGGACAAGTCGGCAGACTTCTCGACCACCAGCGGAGTGGGTGTAAGGAACAACCTGTTTGCGATCCTCCTACTGGGCATCCATGAGGTCCTGATGGAGTATGTCTTCACAACGTCCAAAGCATCACAATTCAAGTAGGTCTAAGAGAAGACTGTATAAGGTTCATAGGGTTCATATCAAGGGGTCAGTGACACAAAGACGTAACTCCATTTTGGCCATTTTGAGAAAAAGTGGTACAGTGTCACTGAGCACTTGGGCCTTAAGGAGTTAAGTCTATGTTTCACTAGCCATTGACTTTAATGGGGTGTTGGGTAGAGTTAAGTCTTTGTGATTCTTGGAAAGCCCACATTTTTCTGAACATTTTGATATCAAATACTCATTTTGGCAAAATATGGAGTTACGTCTTTGTGTCACTGAACCCTAGATATCTATTGTCCATAATAACAATGGAAATTTTTGGTATTTACATGGTAAATGGATACACATAAAAACATAATAATACATTTATACAAAAAGAAAAATGAAATTAAATAATATTGAGTAGACAAAAAACAAAAACAAACAAAAAACAATCAAGCATAAAAAATAATGTACGTTTATATCAAGTGAGGTGGAAAGGTGATAAGTTTTCACAGGTATCAATAATGTATTGTATTATTATGATTGTTATTAGTGTCATTATTATTATTGTTATTTTTATTATTATTAGAGTTTTATAGAGACAATGAGGGACTTAAGAAAATCAAACAGATATTGGTACATATAATTCACGAAATCTTCAATTATACGAGCTGAAAATCTAAATATTGTCGATATTGAATTCAGTTCACCAAGAGGATTGATTTAAAGAATCATACAAGAAATTCCAATTGCAATTAATTCATTGCCAGCTACTCACAATTTGCTGTTATGTGTTAACTAAGCCGAGTGTATTTAAAGTTACAAATCTCTTGATAGAAGCAATATTTCAAGCTCATATGTTGAATGTAGTATTTTGGCATGGAACCACTATCATACAGAACAAGATATATGTTTGGCGAACGGTACACTTTGATAATAACCCTTCATTTTTTCTCCAGTGTTTTAGGGTATAGTTATTGCATTCAACCACTTTAGTTTGTTGGTATGAAATGCTTTATATGAATTGTTGGTAGTAGCCGGCACAATGGGTTCACATTCCTGTAGCATGGACATTGTCGTGTTAACCGTGCTCCGTGAATTTGAATTTGGCGGGCTTGCGGGAGTTTTGCAGGCTCCTATTGGTAGCAGTACGTGGCTCCGTGGTAGGTTTAGGTTTCGCGCTTTTAGGGTGTGTCCCCAAGTTCATGTGTTTGGGATCACCTTCGGGTCCAGACATTGCTGTGTAGAATCTCTGAATGTTGAATATCTAGACGGTAAAATCAGAATTCCAGTTTCGTTTTTCCAAAGCCTTAAATTTTAAAGAAAATTTCATGGCTTTCGAGATGAGCAAGTAAATTTGGCCTTATCTAAAGAGGGCCATCTACCTATATCACCTTCAATTTTTGTTCCCATGCAGGATTGACGACATGAACAAGCTGCTACCCCTTTATAAGAAGTATCATCAGATTGCAGATATCTTGAGAGAGAAGAGTAGCAAGGGGAAAGGAGGAGGGGGCACTAAATCACCCAAGAGTTTGCTCTCCATGGCGGGTCTGGCTAATATATGTGCTGCCCTCTACAGGTAGGTTTGGAACATGTTTTATGATATATTTCCATACTCAGAAATCATTTGAATTTGAGGGATGATGACTTTTTCCAGTAATGAAAATATGAAGAACCTGATTTGCACTGTGATACAACCCGTTGGATACAATTTGATGTTGATGAAACATTTACTCTCTCAAGACTTTGTTCTAAGTTATGCGGGTTTAGTATTAAACAGGGTATTCAATTTTTTGTCCCTTTTCAACGTGCTAAAGTATCTGTTCTATGGGGTCTACCGTGATAATGTTTAACTTGCATAATCCTTACAATGTCTACAATAGAATTCTGCATAGAATTTTTTTTGCATGTTTCATATTGTTCAGAACAATGTCAAAGTGATGATATTATGCTTATCTTCCAGTGAGTAATAGGCCATTTTTACAAAATCTCTAGCTGCTAATGTGTTAAGCAGGAAAATTCCTTTAATATAATTTTGAGACACACTGGCTACAATTTCTAAAAATTCTCAACATACAGGTCAATGAAAATGTTTTCTTCTCTACTCTTGTTAAATTCCATGTATTTAGTTTGGGTAGTGGAGAGAGCAGAATTTCAGCTTGGTTTTTATCAAATGTTTTCTTAATATTGTGTATATAACCAGGGTAATATTTGTAAAGCGCCATGAGCGTCAGAGCCTGTCAGATACCGGGACTATATAAATATCCATATTATATATTTGCGATTAATAAATTCATAATCACCTCTCTTGTTGCCATAGTGATGAGATGCCCTCCCATCAGGAGGGTCTAGATCTCCTCAGAGAGAATACAGACTTCTGCCGCTTCGTGGTCAGCACCGCCGTGCAGAAACTAGAGCAGATGAAGGAGAAGGGACAGTGTGACGGACCCCAGGGCACACACCCTGACAAACTCTACCAACACTGCTGTACCATAGCAAGGTACGGATTGCGAGATAATCGTAGGATGTGATTTTCTGTGAAAGGGATGCCGATGGTGATGTTGGGCTGTCAGGAGGCACCTTCAAATATGATAATTATATGTGCTTAAATAGCGCCTAACACTTACTTTATCAGAAGTCTCTAAGCGCTCTACAATAATGCGGTATAATTACCCTGGCTTTAGCAGAGCAGCTATCACACGCTCTGCGTTTCTAGGAATAAATTCCTACCCGGTCCCCATTTACTTCACCTAGGTAGAGTGCAGCACAATGTGGATGAATTTCTTGCTGAAGGAAATTAACGTCCTGGAGTGGGATTCAAACTCAGGACCTTATGATTGAAAAGCAAGAGTCAGAACCACTACACCATGAGGCTCTCATCTACAATATATCACTTGTTGCTGACACGTTGCACGTGCCAGGCACTCCGTGCAAAGTACTTGTATGCTTGCTATAATTATGAAAGAGCATAAGGCACAAACCAACCTGGGTAGTGTTTCACAAAGACTAAGATTGACTTTAGTTGACTGGTTGCTCTCACTATTGGTCTCTCAATTATGATATTTAGATAATATTTTTCTTTCAATAATGAATTATCAAAAAATGTAAATTCTGTAGATTTGTGACCATGATTTGTACATCCCTTGAGAGACCAATGCCAGTAAATGGCGAGAGCAAACAGTGGCATGAGCGGTCTGCCATAGTTAAGTCCAACTTAAAGTCGATCTTAGTCTTTGTGAAACACCCCCTGGTTTCACAAAATGGCACAGCCAAGCAAGCAAGCAGCCACCACCTACAGCCCAATTACACCCATAGTCTTAGTTACAATGCAAAATTTGATTTGAAATGGTTTAATGAATATGTTATGCACAAAGTACTAATACTAATCGTTATGTTGTGAAAATTCAATGATCCTGAAAGTCTTGAACCAAACTTTAAGTCTGTTAGGTATATATCTGTGTATCGCTATAAAGGTATGTATACCAAGTCAGGTGATAGTTTGATATGAATAAAATGATTATCAACCGCTTTTGAAACAAGCTGAGAATTTTTTTATTTTTTTTTTCATTCCAGGGTGTTTTTCCAGAAATTCTCATCGGGTCTCGTAACAGCCGAAGACAGATCAAAGAAGGTTAGAACATTTTACCTAAATACACATGAAACTACATCATGATTCTCTACTTTTCAAAAAGCATTCACACAAGATGTGTTTCCAAGAGAATCTTGTGTTTTTCTCATAATGAACTCAGAGTAGAATCTCAATTAGATTGATACAACACATGCGCTATTCACTGATAGAATAGTCATACCGTAATAATGATAATATTCAGTTCTTGTATAGCGCATATCACATTATATAACGTCCCTATGCGATTCCAAAGAGCTTTGGAAATGATGACCCTAGCTTTAGCTCCAGCAGCCATTATCAACGCACAGTGCTGTTAAGGAATAATCCCACCAGGTACCCATTTACATCACCTGGGTCGAGTGTGGCAAATGTAGATTAACGCCTTGCCAAAGGACATTAGTGCCGCGGCGGGGCTCGAACCGCGGACCTAGAGATCCACAGTCCGGTGACATAACCACTCGACCAGTAAGGTTCACAAGTAGGCTTCCTCAGTCGATACCTTGATTGTAAGTTCGCGACTCTGGGAAAGTAAAGTCAGTCAAAATTATCAAAGGCATCGTTCAACAACGTTAAATCTAAGATACATGGCCCTACCTGTTATCAGTGTCTGCGATATGGTGTAATATTGAAGCCCTAAAAGAATTGCGCTTGAAAATGATTATGAAGTGCCACAAAAAAGTAAAAATCTGAGTTTTACCATACTCATATTCCCCAATATACTGTAGTGCTTTAAAAACCGTTACGAAAATGAAAATGAAATTTCGATTTCAAATCATAATATCTTGATAATCAGACAGGCGATCGGCTTGTAAAAGTCATGGGATTCCTGACTGACCTAAAGGTTTATAATTATGATTGCAGCATGAGCTAAATCCAGGATTTTGTTTCAGAATCTGAGGCAATGTTACAGAGTCACTTTAAAGGAATATCAAAGTGAACAATTGAATTACTTATAGCTGGTACATTACATGTTTCAAGCTGTAATAATTTTGATTCATATTAAAATTATTTTCTATTTACTCTGGGATAATTTCTTCTGTTAGAACAAATCAGTGATGCCCCTATGCCTGCAAGGTCTTTCTACAGCACTGAGCGTGGTGACCACTTTCTACCCTGACAAGCTGTTAGACTTCCTACACTGTGTGGACCCCCTGACAGACGGAGATGGGGGCGATGAACCAGTCTCTGCGGATGAGCAGGATGTACAGGAGAGAGTGCATCTCCACATGAAGAAATACCAGGTTTGTGTTCACCTTTGACCTAAGATGTGCTTGGGTTGAGGAAGGGTAGAGTTGCCATATGTATGTATATATGGATTCAAGATAATTTATTGTCTGATGTAAACAAATACAGAAATGTATCCTCCACTGGCGAGTGACGTTCATATACAAGCAACATAACATAAACAATATAGACATTCAAGGACACAAAGAAAATACAACAATAACAGTGGTTAAATTGGCACAAAGAATAAAAGAAAGGCACAAAGGGTACAAAAAGAGAGGAGAGGAAGAAAAGAAATATGGAGACGAATGGAGATTAGAAAGGAAGGAAGGAAAGGAAAGATAAGAAGAGGGGGAAATGAAAGAAAAATATAGATGGAAGGTGGGTTGTTGAATTGTGAGAGATATGGAAGTGGAAGAGAGTAGGAAGAATCAGAGAAAGAGTGAGGTAAAGTAGGGAGAGGAAAGGATGTGATAGATAAATAAGAAAAGGACTTCCATTGAAGGAATGAATAAAGTATGCTTCAATAATGAAGAGTTACTGTATCCCCTCTAAGAAAACCAGACAAAACAAATGAAAATATACTGAAATAATACCTCTTGCACTACACTGGTAAATACAAATGGAAGGGTTATTTCTCCTAAATATGTCCTAAACATTCTGAACATTTTTGTTCTCAGAGGATGGTGATAGATGTCCTGACTGGAGGAGAGGATTCCTCCTCTACCACTAAGGATGCCATCCATCTCTGTCACATCATGGAGATGCTCATCAAGCGTCTAAATCCTCAAGGAACACAGGTAAGACACTGTTAGGGTATACTGTGGTATATGGAGGATGGTGATAGATGTCTTGACTGGAGGAGAGGATTCCTCTTCTACCACTAAGGATGCCATCCATCTCTGTCACATCATGGAGATGCTCATCAAGCATCTAAATCCCCAAGGAACACAGGTAAGACACTGTTAGGGTATACTGTGGTATATGGAGGATGGTGATAGATGTACTGACTTGAGGAGAGGATTCCTCCTCTACAACTAAGGATGCCATCCATCTCTGTCACATCATGGAGATGCTCATCAAGCGTCTAAATCCTCAAGGAACACAGGTATGATATTATATTGGTATACTGTGGTATGCAGTGCTTTAATGTGGCATACTATGGCAAAGTGTGATATACTGTGTTCTACAGTGGTGTGGTGTGCTGTGGTATAAAGGGGTATCCTGTGGTATACTGTACCATACTGTGGTATACTGTACTATTTCTGAGCTAAATGGTTACAAATATTGATTAGATGCTGCTTGTAAGTGTCGGCTTGCATGGTGATGTAGATATACAGTAGGCTTGCGGGTGCACCATGTGAGAGAGAGAGAGAGGAAGGGTTGAGCATTCCTGAAAAGGACTCTGACTCAGTAATCTTTCTTGGGGGTGTGTTAGTCCTGAAAAGGACTGTTTGTTATCTTTCTTAGCATATAGTTCTAAGGAGAACTATAGCGCTTGGAGAGGATGAGTGGCTCGATGTTTCGAACAGGTTGACTATCCGTTGTCAGGAGTGAAGAATAGCTGGCGTGCGTGAGCTTAAGTCACCGGGGTGCGGACGTCAGGGGAAAATGGGTGACCGTGCGGGCTTGAGTCATCGGGAGTGGACATGGATGGTCGGCTGGTTCGACCATCGAATATTGATTAGTTGTGGTTTTCAAGGGTATCACTTTTTATCTTTCAGTTCACCCAAGTCCAATCATGGATCTCTAAAGTATCCACAGAGAACAGTATAGGTGAGTAGATTTAATGATTATTGTCTTATCCCTAGGGGAAAGAGATGGTTAGCTTTAATTTCTTTGCCACAAAGTTGTCTTTCTTTCATTCAAAGAAAATGTATTTCTTAGGGTGGTCTACAAGGGTTGACAAAATGTAACAGTGACAGTTTTAAAGGTTTAATATTCATTCTCAACCAAAATTAAATATGAAATATTAGTCATAAATTAATGGGTTTGAAAATGATTGTTTGTGGACCACCCTGTATTTTCTGTTTAGAAAATATCATCACAGTTAATGCTGCCATTGTATCATTTTACAGTTTAGAAGAGCATCCATTGGATAATCTATGTACCGTAATTAACGGTGTATAAACCCAAGCGGGAAGGCCTTTCATTTAACTGCGAGGTGCAGCTGAATGTGTAAGATCATTAATGTAAATTAAAAAACAGTAGAGGACCTAGGATAGAACCTTGTGGTACGCCATGTAATAGAAGAAAAATTGGAGGAATTATTATTATAAACTACATATTGAGATCTATCAGAAAGATTATTTCAAACCAAGATGACAGACAAATTTGAGTGTTGATCTAGTTTTTCGAGTGGTGAGTCAACACACCAATTACTGAGCTGGGAGACATTGCCAGGCATAGCGCCAGGTAGAGGGGCATAAATCGAAACTTTTTTTTTTTGTGTGTGTGTGTGTACTGTGTATAAGACGCACCCCCGACTTTGATTTTTTTTTGGCAGCAAAAAAGTGCGGTTAATACACCGTTAATAACGGTATCTCTTTTGTCCTCTCATCTCAATCTTTTTTGTGGTTGCCGGGATGCAGAGGATACCGGTCTATGCAGGGTTGTCATGACAATGCTCTTCACCCTGACCTCCAAGATGACCTGTCCTGTCAGTCTCCTGAGGGACGTCGCGGAGGACATCCACTCCCAGGTCGGAGATATTGATCCGGTCAGTATCAAGAAACACCATGGGAGTGTTTCACAAAGATCCTAAGTCAAATTTAAGACTAAGTTGGACCTAAAAATTATGGAGAGCCATTTTTAGACTTAAAATAAAATAAATTCAAAAGCGAAAATTCAAGTATTTTTAGACTTTTTATAAATTCCACATCAAGAACATGAAATCTCCTTGATAATAGACAATATGAATGATTTGAATCAATATTTATGCCTTTTAAAATAGCTTTTACAAAATATTTTCATAGATGCTAATGGCTTTCCATAATTTTAAAGTCCAACTTAGAGATAAGTTCAACATAGGATCTTTGTAAAACACCCCAATATAACCTGCACTGTAGGCCTGTCTTCATCAGCTTGAGTATGCCAGATAACCCGCTATTTTCGGACTCTGGATATTATCCCGAAGCCCGAATTTGCATCTTCACCAGACCGATACGCTCATCACAAACTAGCTCTGACGGGCGCAAATTAGCCCACTATTTTTCCAAATAGCGGGATATTTAGGAAACAAGACCAAGATTTCTTGGGATATTTTCTCGACCAAATATCCTGCTAATTGCAACTGTGGGCTGATGAGGACGCATATTAGCTGGATAATTTGCGATCAGGATAGTTAGAATAGCGGGTCATTTGGCAAACTCGAGCTGATGAAGACAGGCTTTGTGTGAAATTTACTGTTGTATCATCCCTGTTCATTTGTTCCTTGGGTTACTAAATTAATCTCCCAGTCGCTCCAATGACAAAGCTGCCAACCATTCCTATTTTGGAAGAATTATTCCTACTTTTTGGCCCTCAGACTAAAGTTATGGAACCTAGGTAGTTGTTGGAACTCAGTTGAGAGGACTTGGTTCTAGTGTGTTTGCATTCCAAAGCGTCAAAAATAGCACCACACTTGGAACTCCACCTGTCAAGCCTCAATATATGCTTTTAATGATGGACCTTTTATATGTATTCATTTGATGCACATTTTATTTTACCTTCAAATGCTTTGTATGTATTTTAATGTTTTGCATGTTGTTTTAGCTGAAGAGCGAACAAAGAATGAACTTGAACTTAGCCAACCATAGACTGCACATTTAAGCTCTTGGTGAACACATGAACATTTATGTTATCAAATTAACACAAGGAAGATCACAGCCGGGTTTTTTTTTTTTTGCATTATCCCTCAAATGATATATTAGAAGAAAAGATGGAAGATGAAAAAAGTAATTAAAAAAATGTGTTAAACTTGTTAGGCATTGATAAGACTTGCCATTTCATGTACTCATATTTGTATCTTTCACTCACTCAGGAAGTTGAGGTAGAGGACCGGACCCACAATGCAGCTGTCAACTCTAAAACGGCCACACCCACAGTGCTGGTAAGACTGGTGATCTACAATCTATTTATTTATCCATCCACAATGTCTCTATATCAATTGTACATGGGTCCGTCATCATTTTTTGCCACAGTCAGGTGAAGAAAAAAAATGTGTGCTTGTAAGACAAGAGGACTGTCAAACAACTTATTTTATCTGTATGTCTGCCTCTCTAGCTGTCCGTCTGTCTCTCCATCTGTTAGTCTGTCTATCTATATATCTATCTCTAGGTATCTATTTGTCTGTCTGTCTCTTTATCTTTTCGTCTATCTCTTTGTCTGTCTGTCTGTCTCTTTATCTTTTCGTCTATCTCTTTGTCTGTCTGTCTGTCTCTTTATCTTTTCGTCTATCTCTTTGTCTGTCTGTCTGTCTCTTTATCTTTTCGTCTATCTCTTTGTCTGTCTGCAAGTCTCTTTATCTTTTCGTCTATCTCTTTGTCTGTCTGCAAGTCTCTTTATCTTTTTGTCTATCTCTTTGTCTGTCTGTCTGTCTCTTCATCTGTTAGTGTCTATCTATCTATCTATCTATCTCCATGTTTCTGTTTCTCGATCTGTCTGTCTGTCCATCTGTTTGTATGTCTATTTTTCTTTAGGTGTCTGTTTGTCTGTCTGTCTGTCTGACTCTCCATCTGTGTGTATGTCTATCTATCTACATGTTTCTGTTTGTCTGTCCATTTTCTGCCCATCAGTCTGTCTATCAGTCTGTATTCAAAATTTAAATCACCTTTATCAGGGAGATTTAAATGCGTTTCCATCTTTACTTCTCATACAGTTACTTTGGATGCAACAGGCAGATCATGTTTTAGATGATACAGAGTGGCTGGTAGTGAGACTAAGGGCTGAGAGCCAAGCCGCACAAATTGATGTTACAGGTAAGATTCTTGACTCATTTTGGTGGGGGTGTTATATGTTATGGTTTTGGTGGTGGTGTTGCATTGTCATGTTTTCTTTCATCTCTGCTATGGTTAAAAAAATAAACCTTACAAGTAAGCAAATCAATGTATCATATCTGTTTTATATGTCCGTTATTAAGTTGTTAATGTGCCTACCACAAAAATGAATGAAAACAAATATGTATTTCATTGTCTTCAATCACTCAAAGCTACGTAAGCTACCAAATGAACATACATTTAAATGATCCCCCCTTCTTTGAATTTTTTTATAGTTTTGTCATACACAGTTTTTTGATTGATGATAATGCAGTGGCCAACGATGATAAACACTCATAAGGGGAGTTGCAAGAAAGTTACGATTAATTGCAAGTTGCACAATCTGCAACTGATATTTGCAATCAATTGCAACTCAACTTTCTTGCAACACCCCACTAGTCTCCTAAAGTTCTGACGTTTTTGTTCGGATTAAAGTTTTAACAATTAATTTAAGTTAACTAGATCTAGCTTTTATTCTCCCCTCTCTCTCTCTCTCTCTTACTAAAGGGGCGTTGCAAGAAAGTTGCGATCAATTGCAAATTTGCAATTAATTGCAAGACTTACACTTGATTTGGGGGATTTGCAATTGATTGCACCTTTCTTGCAACGCCCCAATAGATACATACATAATTTTGTAAGTTCAACTTTTAATCAGACCCTCTCCTCTCACTCTCACTCTCTGTCTTCAGATGCAGTCCAGCCGCTAGCCACACAGCGTGAAGACACAGAGAAGGCCATATGTAACCAGCTTGGTATGTTGGTTACCGGCTTCCATGAGCTGGTTCAGACATCCCTCCCTGCAGGTCCTTGCATCGACGCCCTCCTCAAGTCACTCAACCGAGTCTATGGGGTGCTCACTCTGCTCTGTAAATTTGTAAGTTGACATTTTCCTGTAGTTACAGTGAAACCTGTCTATAAAGACCACCCAAGGGAGACAACAAAAATGGTCTTTATAGGCAGGGGTGCTAACTCTGCTTTGTTGACATTTTCCTGTAGTTATAGTGAAACCTGTCTATAAAGATCACCCAAGGGAGACAAGAAAAGTGGTCTTTATAGGCAGGTGGTCTTTATGTACAGGCTCCTTTTATAGTACATGTTTCAATAAGAAACCATCTTCAAGGAAAAACCTGTCTATAAAGACCACCCAAGGGAGACAAGAAAGTGGCCTTTATAGCCAGTTCATCTTTATGTACAGGTTCCTTTTATTGTAAATGTTTCAAAGAGAAACCATTTTCAAGGGAAAACAAAAAAATGTGGTCTTTGTAGACAGGTGGTCACTAAAGCAGGTTTGACTGTATTACCTTTTTATTAAGGTTTCAGGGGTCTTTGGAAAATGTAGAGCAGTTATGATACTTATGTTTCCCTAACATTTATGTGATGAGCTAGGCACTTTGAACATTTTTTATCTCATGGCCATAATTTTTCATTCCTGTTTCTTTCTTCTTATTTTTTTCTTTGTGTGTTCTTTTCACTGTGTAAATCAATATGCTTTTATTTAAGGATTCATATTTACACCATAATCAAAATCTAGAATATTATCAAAGCTGTTATCTTTTTGGACATTATCTTTCACATGGTATAATTCAGAAGATCCTTTTTCTTACATTGTATTTATATGAACTCCTAAAAAAAAAGGGTCTGCACTTCAAGTTTGAGAGTTGGTATCTCTCATGTTACTATATTATTATACTGGACATGGTATCATTGAAAAGCCTGTTTATTTCCCTTTACAATAATGCCCCATTTGTAATGATTATGTAATCATGCAATGTGTGCAGTACACCTGAATATGGGGCCAAGTCAGAAGTGAAATGTTACAAAATGCATTGCTATTCCTTCAAAACACAATACATCCTCCAAACAAATCAAGAATTCATTATTGTACACAGTACCACAGCAATACAGATGGATGGATGGTAAGTGGTAACAAAAGAAGATTATGTAGTTTTTAAGAGATAATCAAAGAATACAATTCAATGTTATATTCTTTTGCCTTGCAGTATCTTGCCATGTACACCCAGAAGTCTGGTCAGATGTCTGGTCGCTTTGAGAAGCTAGTCAAACTCACAGGTACTCATCTCACTCAACCAGTCTATGGCTTGATCACATACGTACAGGTAAGCTATTGGTCTTATTCACATGGACAGGGGTTGTGCTGCACTTGATAAACAATTGCTCTGCAATCAATGTTCTTTACTTACCAATTTATTAACCTCAACCCTGAACCGAACCCTGTACCTAACCCAAACCCTAAACCTATCTAAAACCCCTAATGTAACAGGGGATGCTTTTGGAGGGCAGGAGGAGGGACATTAACAACAAATTTGCTATAAAAATAGTACTGAATAGGCAGTGTCACACAGAGGCCAAAAATCCGGATTTTAGTTATCCTCTTAATTGCTGTCTGTCATCAATATCCCATTAAAATTCCTTTAACGAAGCAAGAAAATTTTCCCTTGAAAGGATTTTTTAAGGGAATTTTTAAGGGATTTTTCTGTGTGACACTGCCTATTATCTGTATGTTTAGTGAGGTCTTTCCTAAGACATGTTTACACCTGTGTCAACTGTTGCAAATGGAGTAAACTGGCTTTGTAGCGTATGTACTGGGCGTAGGGGCATGTTCCATTAAAGACCGTCAATACTACTGGGCTAGAAGGGATTAGACCACCCAGCCAGGTCACTGACAGGTGGCTATTTCATCAACTCAGCTCTCAACTAACATAAGAAAAAGAGGATCATGGGGGACCAACAGGCACTGATTGGGGAAGTTTTCTATATAGAGGGATCAAGTAGCTACAAGTAGGACAGTGGGGCTTTAACATTCTAAAAAAATATTACAAAGGATTTACCCTAAAGTCCATCATGCATATTATGACCAACAACTGTTTGATGTACTGCTGAAATTTCTGTGTTCATGTAACCCGATTTCCCTCTACAAAGAGATTCATATGGAATTCTTTTCTCTGGGAATACCGAAAAATAAAACATGGAATTACTTGGAATTTCTCTTCTGTTTCTTGCAGCAAACTCAAACAGAGAAGTTGAGCAACCTGTTAACCGGAGGCAAGGCCAGTAAGGGGAAGGACAAGAAGAAGAGTGACAAGGGGCTGGTAGCCGCAGCGGTGACAGCAGGCAAGGCTAGGGTCGTGATGAGAGAGACCAGACCCATTCCAAATCTCATCTTCGCTATCGAGCAGTACGAGAGCTTCCTCATCAAACTCTCCAAGAAAACCAAGGTGAGGAGATGGTGATGTTAAGGAAGATGATGTTAGTGGTGGTGGTGATGAAGATGATGATGATGATGATGAAGATGAAGATGACGATGGTGATTATGATGGTGATTATGATGATGATGATGATGATGATGGTGATGATGATGATGGTGATGATGATGGTGATGATGATGGTGATGATGAAGATGATGAGAGTGATGATAGTGGTGGTGGTAATAATGATGATGATATTTCTGATGAAAAGAGTGATTATGATGGTGGGGGCGAAGATAATGATGATGGTGATGATAATGTTTCTCATGATAAGAGTGATGAGGATGACGATGGTGGTAATGGTGAGGGTGGTGCTGGTGAAGATGATGATGATAATAAAGATGATGTTACTAGTCTTGGTTGGGATGTCGATGACTGGGTGTGATAGAAGCTGTAGCGGGCTAGATTAGGTTAGTCACAAGAGAGCCTATTCCAAACCTCATCTTTGCTATTGAGAAGTACAAGAATTTCCTTATCAAATTGTCCAAGAAGATCAAGGTATGATGATGTAAAGGATTATGATGATAATGATTGATGATGGTGATGTTAATCATGATGATGATGATAGCGATGGTGTCGATGGGAATGAAGATGGTGGTTGTGGTGGTAGTAACAGATTGTTGAACCAATTTCACATTTGTCAAAGATATATGTAAATTTGTAAAGTTTATCAAGTTTTATAACGTGACACATTTTTAGGATATTATGTTCTTCGGTACCGGTAAAGAAAACCAGATATTACTTCTTACAATGATGAATATATTGTTTTGATTTGTAGGTGAACTTGCTTGCTGACTTTAAGCTGAGCACATCTCGTGATTTCCGCATCAACACAGCCCTGGTTCAGGCTAACCTAGCAGAGCAGGCATCGGGATCAGAAGAGGTAAAGAGAGTGAGGAAAGGGTCGGAGGAGTGGGATGGGCGGGGTGGGGTTAAAGAGAGGGTAAGAGTATGGGGGAGGGGACAACAAGAAAGCAAGATAGGTGTATTAACATTCCTGGTACAGACAAACCTTGCTGAACAGGCCTCTCGATCAGAAGGGGGGTGGGGGAGAGAGAAAAAGAGAGAGAGAGAGAGAGAGTGGGAGATGGACATAGAGGGTTGAGGAAGAGAGAGGGAGAGAGAGAGGGGAGGGGGGAGGTGGAGAGAGAGAGAGAGAAAGTGAGGGTGGGTGAGAGGAAGAGGGGAGGTAGAGGAAAGGGAGGTTAATATGGAAGAAAACTCCCATTAGAGTGATTGTCATATTATGACATCCTCAATATTGCAAATAATGAGGACTTGGTACATATCAGATTCAAATATCCCTTTTGACTTAATTAGCCATTTTCCCTAACTTTATTCTGAATGGTTATGATAGGAGTAGAGATAGTACACACATTGCTTGTTGTATGTATGAATCTTATGCCTTTGGTAGTGATTTCAAGTAAACTATACAAAGACATATTTCAATGAGCTTTTATTTCCTTTTTATCTCAGGAGATGTCAGACTCTGATGTGATGGGGCATGATGATGGCGGAGAAGAAGAAGTGATGGAGGTGGGAGATGAAGAGGGGGAGGAGGAGGGAGACAAGGAGAACCACAGCGAACCAGCTGCAAAGAGAAGGAAGAGTACCCTGTCGAGGAGATAGAGAGAAGGAAAGAAATGGGATTGGAGCCCCCCCCCCCCTCCCCACACACACACTTTTTAGTAGACATGTACATGTTCATCATTGCAATAAAATATTTTGCTTGCTCTTATGCTCATCCCAGCTTACCCCCCCCCCCCCCTCCCCTACTCATTCATAAACACTTTTTGCAACTCCATACTTGCATGTACATTTACAAGGAGTGCATGAATACATGTCGAAATCCAAGGTTAATGTTCAGAGAAGCACAAGATATTTCCTTAAATATGTGATTTCAGGCAACAAACAATTAAACAATACAAAATCAGTAAACTAAAATTCATTCTCTGGACATTTTTGGAAATACTGATATATTTTAATGATTGAAAAATGTTGCACACTTACTTTTCATATTACTTATGTTACAGAGAGAGAGAGCGAGAGAGAAGTAGGTCATCAAAGTTGTCATTTTTCTTTGATTGGCATGTTGTATATTACACCGGAAATTCTTGTGGGTAATTTACTACACTGGCAGCTGCGAAACTTACACTAGCAGGTATGCAACAATAGCAAGCTTGTAAATTACAGGAAAAGGGAAATCTACAAGAAATAACTGGGAGTGGACTTTTGGCTGAATCTGTAAACAAGGAGGAATGTAATGTACAATAACTCCAAGCGCTTTTGCAGAATTTGTGAAGGCCATTTTCAGCCGTGATTGAATTCATTTCTTCTTCTTTTTTCCTCTTTATCCTTTTCTTTCTTTTCTTCCTCTTTTTCTTTCTTTTCTTCCTCTTTTTCTTCTTCCTTTTCTTCTTCTTTCACTTCATCATTATTTTTTTCTTCATCTGTTCTCCTCTTTTTTTTCTTGTCTTCTTTCTTCTTTTCTCCTCATTCATCTCCTGTTCAATTTTCTTTTTCTTAATTTCTTTTCCTTAATTTCTCTTTCTGTTTTTTCAAATTAAAAACTTGAGGTTTTGGAGAAATAACGAACCACATCATTATATTACATTATATACCTCACTTAAGAAATCCAGCCATCTGATTGGTCGAATTGCATTCATAAACTTCAACTGTTCCTGTAAAATTCTCGGTAACCATGCTTAAAACATTTCAATATTTTTAATAACCATGGTTATTAAAAATAGTTGGTCAGCCTCCATGGTTACCCCATAGGTTTACATGTTAAAAAATGGTTTGAGCGATGGAGGATACCGTATGTGTGCGAAGGATTGGTCGGTAATTTCAATACAATTGAATCTCGATCGATCTTACCGACAATTTTATCTTGCATTGTTGACATGAAGACGAAAATAAACTTCCAAAAACCAAAAAACAACATCTGCCGATAGATCTTGATCTAAGTTCGTGCCAATATGCATTGCAAAAGTAAAAGAAGGGTCCGTTTCATGGAGCTTTTGCGAAGCATCCCTCACGCGGAGCCGTTTTCAATTCATTTTAATGTATATATTGGAGAAAACTGCCAAGCATGTTAATGGCGCGCGATAGCCTAGTGGTCTAAGCGTTGGTTTTCGATACACCTCTTGTTTTACGCAAGAGTTCGAATCCCGTCTTCGACAAAAATGAAAATATATTTTTTATTTTTTATTTTTTAGTCTATTTTTTTTCGGCATATAAAAGTATTAATGACTGCTTTAATATTCGAGAAATAGTTGTTTTCATACGCTCTCGGGAAGGTTACAATTGGGCTATTCCCCTCGGCAAGCCTCGGGGAATAGCACAATTCTAACCTTCCCTTGAGCGTAATAAAACAACTATTTCTCTCAAAGCAGTCATTAATACTATACTGTTTATTCTGAATTGCTATGGCTTCACTGGATATCGATAAGCCACATTTTCTCATGATACATGGAAAAGATTTGATGTGGTAATTTAAAAAAACATGTATCACTTTACAAAAATAAAATATTGCTACATCAAATGAAGTCCATTCAAAGATAGTATGTTGATCGAGCAAGATTTTTGATATTTATATATTTTTTGTGATAATCTCTATTGCCAAAGCTATTTCCATGCATTATGTATTGTACTGTTAAATGTAAACCAGGATTAAGTGTATATATACAAATGTTGATGTATGTTATATTCCAAGTTGCACTCATCTAGTTTTCCTCATATAACCCCCCCCCCCCCCCCCCGCTTCCCCCTCCCCCATATTTATATTTTTACTTTGTGTATTACAATAGATATCAGATCATTATCATAGCCACACTGTTTATGATCTATATTTGCCACTCTCCATCCAGGTGTTAAATGGGTACCCGGTATGATGTGAAAGTTAATGTGGTGGGCTCAGCATTGTGAGCGTCTGTAAAATTATGCCAGGCTTGAATGCTCCCCAAGGAGTGGAGAATGTGCATACATTTTGTGCGGGCAAGCCCGAAGACCGGGTACTGATATATCTGTAAAGCACTTAGAGACATTGTCAATGTTTTAAGCGTAATATAAAAATGGAATATTATTATTATTACATAAAGGAAATCATGCACATGCGTTTCACCTACTTTAGCAACTCTTTTATAGAAGTCGTCCTTAACTTTGCCATGGGGCAATGCTACATTTGTAAATGTATAGGTTGTATATAAAATCACTCATTATATAGTCACTTTTCTTCAAAACATTATCAATGTTTGTTCTCTTTATTTTTTTAGAGTGTAATTAAACTCTTTCCGCTCATGCACTCGGAAGTAAAGAGGAGTGAAAAAACGGAAGTAGAAGTCTAGAGAGAATCGTTTAAGATGATTATGAGAAAATGGAATGAATTGAAAGAGGAAAGAAAATCATGTATATAAAGAACTTGAGAAGATGTGAATGAACAGAGGAGAGAAAGGAAAAAATGAGATCAAGAGGATGTTGAAGATAAGAAAAGAAAGACAAAATTCGAGATTTCGATCAAGGAGAGGAAAAATAAAAAAGATGGCAGAGATTGAGAATGAATAGTTTTAGTAGGAAAAGGGAAGAGCGAATTGGTTAAAAGTAAGAAAAGAGATATAGGACAGAAGTCTAGAGAATCTAGGAGAGGAGACGAACAAGAGAGAATGAGTGACGGTTAGATGGGCAAAAGAAGATAGTGGATTTGATAGGCTGACAGAGGAGAGAGGAAGAAGAAGGGAAGTACAGAGGATGAAAGATGAGGCGAGTGAAGATTTGAAAGAACGATAGAATGAATTACGGGAAGAAAGGGAACGCTGAAAACAGATATATCAAGATAAAGAAAAAGAATAGTGATGAATGAATAAAAGCTGAGAGAAAAGTATGAAATAAAGATTTTTGAAAACAGTATGTGAGAGAAGATGATAACGGGTGACAGATGAAAGAATTTCCATTAAACTTTAAAAAAAAAAAATATTGATGCTATTAAATAGAAAAGGAGCTTACATGAGTAATAATATCTTAGAGAGGTAAAACAACAGCCAGATTTGATTTCAATTGTTTTACAAAATTTATTTTCATTTTCCACAAAACTATGAACATTTAATCTACAAAAGAATTTCATATTTCTAGTCAGAATAAATAATACAACACACAAATATAAACACATGTTTAAAACATAACGTACATAGAGTACCGGAGTGTGACGTCATACTGGTCAAGTTGTTAAGGTTGCTGGTTCCAAACAATTTTGTGCTAAAAATAATGGCGTGGTGAACACACCAGCCCCAAACACTGAATTTGCCCGTTGCTTTAGTGATTTTCGCGGTGAACCTCGTATAAGCAGACTGTTGTTAAGAACCGGTAACCTGGACGACGAGCTAAAGTGACGTTAGCACTTCGGTACTCCATAGAATAGCATCGAATACGCCCCCTTTTCACACAGGGGTAAAATTCTTTAGAGCTGATTAGTTTAAAGAGCTTTAAGCTAATCAGCTTTAGATACAACCTCATTCACACACAAAAAAAATCGGTGCGGTCGTTCGAGATTCACTGCTCTTTAAACGCTCAGTAGGGCCATTGCGCATTTACGAGCAGTGACTCACTTCTCGTAAATGCGCAATGGCCCTACTGAGCGTTTAAAGAGCAGTGCCCGGTCTAGTTAAGGACGTAAATCCGTTCACACAGGGAAATTTTTCTTTTAAGCTAATCAGCTCTAGATACGATGAATTTTACCCCCGTGTGAAAAGGCTGTATATAGCCTACAAAGGCTACATAATGATATGAATATACAAAACAAGAGAATGACTGTATATCACAACGATTTTTGCATAATTCATCTAGACATATTAACACAATTTTCTGACTATAAAGTAAATTGACTGCAAATTCTTTATAGTGGTAGCTGCTCGGATAAAATGGACTTCTAGTAGTTTTTCTTAGTATGACGGTAAAAGTGAAGCTATAATTCGTCTTATAACTAACTATCTTGGAGATAAAATATTTGGCTTTTAACTATTTCAATATGACACTACATTTTGACAATTGGTGCATAAGGAATTTTTTTTTCTTTCATATATATTATTTATGTTTTCATCTATTTCTGGAAACTTTGCTTCCTAAAATATATTTCGAAGATGGCACACAAATTTGGAAATTGCCAGAAAGAGAATTAACTCCATAATACGCTGTAAATGTAGATTGAATAAAATAATAACATGATCATTCAGATTTCAGAATACATATAATTTACGTTGAAAAAGTAACCAAAAAATTCTGAATTAAAATAATAGTATTAATAAAGATAATAAGACTATAGGAAGAAGAAAAAGGATTAGAAGACCCAAACAGAAACAGAAGTAAAACTTACACCAAATTGACCTTAGAAAAAAGGAATTTAAAAGAAAGAATAACAATTATTACGACGGTCAGAATCAATTGTAAATTAAATGGCAAGATATACTACACTAGTAAATCATATCAATACTTCAATATTCCACAATTGGTCTTTATAAATCACAAAACCCATTCACCATTTCCCTTTATCATTTATTTATTTCAGTATCAAAGGACGGAATAATCATTGATTAAACTTTATTAGACAAGAAATGATGAAAACAAAAATCGAACATGTTATACTCAGGTATACTCAATGACGATAAAACAGTTTACTATTATCTTGATTGTCAAAATAATGCAGCAAATGCAATAGAAAAATACCAGTATGTGAACAGCGCATTAGCTCTTATTCAAATTGTTGACAAATTGGGGGAAAACCTCACGTAAACGTGGGTGACCCGTTTTCCATTTAATTAGGATTAATATCTGTCTAAGTACAGTCGAGTAATAATAACGCTTCAAATTAACACCTAAGACTTTGACTTAAGCCTAATATCATTTACATTTCCAAACAGATGAGGGCATTTGTCTTAGCTTAATAGAGGAGAGATAAGGTCCATTCTCAGGCAACGTTGTTTTTATAATACCAAGTTTAATTGGCCAAGAACATTTTTCTTAGCCAAGAGATAAGAAGAGTTCTCAATTATGCTGAAGGAATTATTTCATTATTTCAAAAGAACATGATGGAAACTGATATGAGAAATATATAGACTATGCTCCCCAAGTGAGAGTAAAACTGAATTTGAATTAAGAGAGATAATGAAAATGAGAGAATTTGAAGTCGAGACTAATAAACGGAAGAAGTGAAAAAAAAAAAAAAAAGTGAGTATTTCAATTAATAGAACAAAAAAGTAATTGAACAAACACCCATTTTCTCGAACACCTTCAATTCAATCGCTATCTTACGCGATCGACCGTTATATTTTTGAAATATATACCTATGCATGCATTTTCCAGACAATTGGAAGAAGTCAAATATAACCTGAGTTGAACAATTGATGATAAGAAATATACAATGCTAGAAAAAACTTTCCTTGTCGGTTTATGTAAAATCCCATTGCATAATTGGTATTGACAACATCACGCTCACCAACTCATAAAATGAAGCTATTATCATAAGATAATAACTTTTATGAGAGTCGAGTAATGAGAATTTGTGTATGATATTGAAATGACCATAAGATTACTTGTAGTTGTATTCTGCTCTCATACTTCCTTAGATTACGAGTTGGTTAAGAATTTCATGTAATCCCGAACTGAGTAAAAACGAGTTAGATTTTGAATGATACAAGTACCGATGATGTTAAGTTTAAGATCTTCGATCATTGCTCAGAACAAGAAGAAGAACGTTGAATCATGATCAACCACTGTTGCAAATATAAAGTGGCACGATTTTATGTTCTACTCGTCATCACTAAGGTCTAAAGATGATACGTCACTGTAGCCATCGTCGTCATCAAAAGCATCCTCATTAGAAACCTCACTGATTGCGTCTGAGGAAAGAATAAAGAAACATATCAAATGTCGATAGGCCAATCAGTTTTGCGATACCAAAATTGCAGTTGCCGCAGAAATATACCTGAACAGTTCAAGGATAACATTAATTAGTAGAACTATTCTTTTCTTTTGTTAACTTTTCCTATCTAGTTTTATTGAACTATAACAAACTGTAACTGAATATAACATACATTTGAGTGCTGTAAGAGCAAATTAAAAAGCCTGTGCGTATCTAGGAAGTAATAATTCTAAGGGCAGCTAGTATAAATGGGATGTATACTGTGGTAAAACGAGCGAGAAGGTGAAAATAAACTAAAGAAGCTTTGGAAAACAGAACATTTTTAAAAATCATACATAATTACGTGAAAATAGGTATAATTATGTCGACCCCAGCGTGCGCTGAAAATGTCAGAAAATAAAGGGAAGTCGGGAAGTAGATACAGGCTCTAATAACAAAAGCTTTATAGATCACTATACACACAAAAAGAGGAGATTGCGAAGAACAAAACAGTGGAGAGAGAAGGGGTGAAGGGGAGGAAGAGGGGTGAAAGGGAGGAGGAGGAAGCGTAGAGGGGGCGAGGAGGGGAAGACGGAAATTGAGGATGGGAAAAGAAGATTAAGAGGAAGAGGAGAAAAGGGAGAGGAGGAGCAGGAACAGGAGGGGGAGAGGAGGAGCAGGAACAGGAGGGGGAGAAGGGTGGGGGGTGGGGGTAACTTACCCATATCCTGAGTTGCTTGAAGAAGACGTTTTGCTGACCCGATCACGTTTCTAACCTTCACTATTTTCTTCGTCTTTTTCGGACCTGTTAGAAAGACAATCACACATAACAAAAATATGCCAGTAAATATAACAAATTATGACTAGGAAAAATATTATTCAGGTATTCATGCCACCATTTACTAATTTCTTTTGGAGTGATGGTTGGTTGGTTGCTTGAGAAGATTACTAAATGCCAATCGCTGTCAAAGTGACTGCCTCCAAACACCTGATTGTACGTTTAAAACAAGTATTCATTATTTCCAAAGTTCTTCTATTATTATGAAGGCGCGATGGCTCAGTAGTAGAGCAGTCGTCACATATTGGGAGATCCCCGGTTCGGAGCCAATTCGATGCGCTCGTGCCCTTTGAAAATGCATTAATCCTCATTACAAAGTCCTTCAGAGAGAACTTAGAGCCGTCGGTCCCCTGGTTGTTCACTTACAAGGATACACATGCTTTCCAAAATATTCAAACCATCAAACATTCAAACACCATATATCTGTCTCTGTCTCTCTCTATCTTTATATATAATTATAAATAAGCAAACTGGTCAAACTAGCGGAAATGCAGTAAAATTAAATGTCCTTTCAACAGAGACAGAGGGGAAGTAAAGAAGGAAGCTAAGAAGTTAGCCATCAGGTACCAGTGAGATTATTCCAACTATCTCACCTTCACCTCCTTTGGCATCACCATCACTCGACTGGTGAAGCTCGACGATGTCCCTCCCTTCTACCAGAGCTCCATGGGTCGAGCGAAGCATCGATTCCTCGAGTCCCGCCCCGATGTTTGGCTTCAGAATCCGCTCAAATCGCCTGATGTTCTTCACCCAGCGGACGTAGCGGGAAAACTTCTTGTCCGATTTGGGATTTGATTTGGGCTTGGGCTTCTTCACTTTGGGAATCTCTTTCAACGTTTTGTCATATCTGTGTAAGAAGAAATGAGAAATGGAAAATGGTGTATGTTTGAAAATAAATAAATAAACAGTTACGCTTCTCTCATATTTTATATTGCGACCATAAATCGGCAAAATCCATTTTTAAGGACTGAAAATCTGTGGTATAATGAACACCACCACTTAAAGCATGAAAATGAAAACGTGATTTTGTGCAGCGAAATTCTTTCCAGATTGTATGTGTGGTAGGCAAGATATTTAGAAATCATCATGTGAATTTGTTTTAAGCAGTAAACTGATTAAAAAATGTTTATCTACCGCTTTTAAAGAATAACAATATATTAAAGACAATTGAGAAAAACGAGAACATTTTTTTTGAAAAACAAGAAAGAAAAGGCAGATGAAAGGAAGGAAAAAAAGAAAGAAAGAAAAAGAAGAAATAGAAGAAGAAGTAGAAATCAGATAATTTTTAGCCAAATAAATTTACTAAAAACAAACATGATCTCGAAATGGGATGGAAAAAATACCAAAGAAATGTAGTTCATACCTATCTTCGTAGATGTTGTCTGGCAGGCCATACATCGAGCTCTGCCTATCCAGACGATCCTTTTCGACACTTCGCCAGGAGACGTATTGGCGGGAAAACCTCTTCACTTGTTCCTCATCAAATTTATCTCGTATGTGCTTTAACGTCTGGTATTGCCGCACGACACTCTCGTGCTTCTTTTCCTTTGCATTTGCGCTTGCTCGGGTCTGAATGGAAGCGAAAAAAAGCAATGCAAATGTCATATTTCTTAGCCGTTGGAGAAAAAATAAGAGTTTTTGAGTTAATACAATTTTATAATGATACGTCTCTCCCCCCCCCCCCCATTATAATCCACAAATGTTTTGCAAAATATAGACCTACCTTTTCGTCATCAATCTTCAACTGAGCAGTTTCGACCTTCTTCAGAAATGTCGTCTGTCGTTGAATCTTGTAATGCTGGTTGTTGTACACAGAGTTGTAGAACTTTTGCCTTGCTAACGTCTTCTTCGTAATGATAGTTGGTCGTTGTTTTAAAGGTTTCTTCGACGTCTCGCTGCTGGTTGTGGATTTCCACGACGATTTTGTTGACGTCGTCGAGCCACTGACGTTGCTTCTCCGCGTCGTCGTCGTTGCTTCCGTTCGTTTTGTGCGCGATGTCTCCACGCTGACTTCGCTCTGTTTCCCGTCTTCGTCGTTGGTCACGAACTCGCCACTGGATGTGAAGAACCCGGTCTTCGTGCGACGTCGTTGCATGGGTGGTTTTGAACGAACCGGATTCGACTTCAATCGCGGATTCACTCTGCTACTGAAGCCCGTACCTATCCTGCTGTTAGTCGACCTCGACGGCGGAGCCTTTGTCGGACTCTCGTTAAGTCTTTGCTTCCAGAGAGTAGACTTAGTATGCGCTTGTGCATGCGTTCTATTTGCGAGCGTTTCGCGGCTTTCCAACGTTCTTGTTTTATTATCCTCATAAGATTTAGGCGCGGTTTTATCCTTGTGGGCTTCCGATACAGGTTTATGGCTAACATTGTCATGTTTCTTTTCGGACGTAGTTCTCTCCGCGGTCCTCTTTGGAAGTTTATTCAAACCTTTGCGCTTTGGTCAGTAATATTCTCACCCTTAGCCGCATTCGTCCTTTGATATTCTTCATTTGCTTCTTTGCTCGTAGATTTGCTTATAACCTTTTCATGTTTCTCCTCTTTCTTTCGCTCAGTTAAAATGGTTGTGTTCGAATCTTTTAATCTTACACTCGGTACATCTTTATATACTGTTCCAACATTGTTTTCCTTTTCGATGTGAGGTAAACCTTCGAATGGAAGCTTTTTCGATTGTGTCAACTCTTTGCTGGTTTTCGTCACGACATTGTTGTTTTCTTCCGCGTGGATTTTTGACCTGTAATAATAAACAAAGAGATACAGGTAGTTTGAATTATATTTTCAGAAATATTAAATATATTTGGTGTTTCAGTATTTTGAAAGGTATAGAAATAGTAAATACTAATTTCCAGTCAATTGAACGTCCGTAAAACACAACAATTATCTGAGCTACCATACCAGCTTTTGATGTTTTCATCTTTCCACAATTTATTTCACAAACATTTGGCCGAGACCTTTGTCGGACATTATTTTTGTATATTTTCATGATGTGCAATTTAAACATTTTGTGCATTTTCCCATTCCTTTCATAACGATTTTTATCAGATTATCAGTTAAAGAAAGATGAAAATAATTAAACGATGGCTGATGATTAATCGCTGATCACAATATCAAGCGTAACATAATACTATTCAAATATCACCTTCGAAATTTAAATGGGAAAGATCTTTTTTTCAAGTACTTTTTCAGATATTGTCAATCAAAATTCTCATGCAATTTTTTAGACACCCTAAATAGGCCAACCAGCCCTAGCAGAAATAAAATAAAATAGACTTATTCTACAAAATTTTCTGTCAAAATAAAACAGAGCAGATTATTTTGAACGTTATTTACCTGTCCCCTTTAGCGTGTGTTGCCCCCTCATGAGCTTTCGGTACCTTTGGGGAGAGGGGCGAGGTGATTTTCTTGGTGAGGGAGGGAGATGTAGTTTTCTTGCCCTCATCTTTCGGCTTGCTGTGCTTTGGCTTTTGCGATGATGATGGCGAATCGACGGATGAGTTTGATTCGGGAGCTGTAGAGAAAGAGAAGCCATAATCATCATAATAACTGCGATTATAGAGGTACAATGTTGGCTAATGAAGAACCATTAGGAGCAGATGATGAGAAAGTGATCAATTGATCGCACGTGGTTATTTTCACAAGTCTACCAAACTATTTTTATTAAATCATTTCAGCGATTTTGGCTGCATTTAAAAAATCTCAATCATTAAAGTTGTTGCTGATTAAAACTGTTATCATAATACAACCACTGTCTTTTTTTTCGGGGGGGGGGGGGGGGGAGTGGTGTTGAATCATTGCATGCATACTTTACAACTTCACAAATCAAAAAGATATATCATGATCAAATAGTACATTGGTAGACAAATAATTTCCATTCGAAAAAGCTCTCTTTTGAGGAGTTTATGGCTTCGGAAGGATACTTTTTAGATGTCCGAAGAAACTATTTTTGGAGGGCAAAAGAGAAGTTTCTGATAGTTCGAGAAGGGAGAGGGGTACACTCCTTTACAACATGGACTAGTGTGTGTGTATGGGGGGGGGGGGGGGACAGGGTAAATTCTAACTAAAATTGTAATAGGCAGGAAATATTGAGTCGGCATTTTGTAAGAGATGAAGGAACAACATAAGAAAGAATGTGAAATACTGAAAAAGACTAAAATGAAATGAATTCTAAAAGAAAATAAGACAGGAAAATAATGCGGAAGAGGAGGAGAAAAAAAAGAGAACGGAGGAGGAGGAGGAAGAGGGATCGAGAAAAGGGAAAAGAAAGAACATAACAAGTAAAACAAGGAGCGTAAACAAAGAGAAATAGAAGGATGGCAAAAGAGCAAAGAAAACTAAAAAGGAAATCACACGATGTATTTAGAAATTGACAACGATGGCAAGAATAAAGAAATTAATAAAACGCATGGTTACCATATAATTTAAATGCGTTTAGCTCTTGGCGTAACAACCCCCAGATAATTCAAGAAAATCCATCCCATGAAAATGTGATGAAGTTTATTACCTCCTGCGACAAGCGTGTTAATTTTGGGAAGTCGGGGTGGGGTGGCGGTTTTCTTCGACGATGACGTTGGCTCCGAGTTGTGTCTTTCGTGGTTACTAGGGCGTGGCTTGGAAGAGGGGGCAGAGTTGGAAACCCGTTCTGGACCTGAGCCGTAATAAAGCATAAGCTCTATAATATTAGTTTATAGTTATTAAAGAGCAGCAAGGAATATTATCGGTTGCCAGGAACACACTTTTGTTAGACGCTCACAACAATTTGTAGCTGTCCTTTTTGGAAGTAATAAATGCAAGCATTCGAATTATTAGTAGATATTTCAAAGATATATTGAAAAAAACATAATTGTTAGTTCAGCTACAAACAAAAACAATTTAAATAACAATGAGAACAAAAATATTGTATTGAGTTTTATGTAAGGAAATATTTCATAAGTTTTGCTTGTTAGTTTTAGTGCGTTAAAATTTTCGGCGAGAGCCTTTCAAATACACGCTCTGGCAATAAGATTCACCAGTTGACGTTTACAAAAAAGAGAATATTAGAATCTTGGTAATACTTGGTTTTACATGTTTAAAAAATGAAATAACAACATTGTTGTATTATGATATTTGTTTGGTGGGGACGATGGGTATTCGATCCCCTGAATTTTACGGCCGTGTGAAGTTACCATCCATATTTGTTACTCACTTTCTGTTTTGTCTCGCCTGGAAATAGTCGGCACACTTCGCGAAGACCTCCTCGCTTCGGCGGCCAATGCAGCGGCAGCTTGCGTTCTCCGACGGTTGACACGAGAGGGCTCCTTCCATGTTTCGTAGACAGCCGGAAGTTGGATGGATGACGAGTGTTGGGGACGTTTCTTTTCAGAGGGCTTCCATTTGACTTGTCCGCCGCCTTGCAATCTGTGAGAAGGTAGAGAAAAAAGTTTTTGTTGTTATTTTTCATATCTATATATTTTAGAGTGAATGGAATAAAATCGGAGCCAAGAGACAATTGGAGGGAGAGTGATTACATAAAACAATTGTGAAAGACAGTAATATGATATAATTATGAGGAACGATGTAAATAACAGAGGAGAATAAATGTCAATTTCTGATGGTGTTTCTTCCATTTTGTTGGGGGGGGGGGGGCGAATAGGTGGCCTCCACTCACCCCCCCCCCCCCCCACCATATGTAATTTTGATGGCGTTGCCCCCTCTTTGGAGTGCCTTCCCTCGCCTCGTGCATGGTGGATACGCGGTAAAATAAATATGTTCAACTTTACGGACGTTTCTTCCCTAAAGCATTGGTTATGAACTATTTAATTAACCTGTTATGTATCATAGCACGTTTATATAATCCATTTTGATTTTGACTTTGTTTAGTCAAAGGCAGCTTTTGTTTCATGAAGGCATACAATCTTACACCAGAAGATTGATGTGCCTTACTACGATTTTTTCTTCTAACAACACCCCCCCCCCCCCCCCGGTCCCCACGCTCTTTAATTGTTCCGATACCGCCTCCGCCAGAAATATTTTGTTTCTGTTAGATGAGCAAACATTACTTTGCATTCGCCAAAGGATATGCTCCAACAGGCATGTAGCAGACAACAATTAAAAGCAAACATTCGTCCTGAATCCCTTCGACAGTCTTGTTTAATCACGTGTGTATACATACTCGGTTACCATGGAGCTGAGAAGCTTTTTGGCTTCACGAAGAGACAAAAAATGGGCCTATCGAGACCCGTCAAAATCACCGACTTGTTGAGTTTCTATTTATCGACGAGTGTGATAGGCAAAAACCGTTTACCCCGCCCTTCCCAGCCCCTTCTCCCTACCTCTCTCACTATCTTTCTCTTTCTCCCTCCCACACTCACTCACGTTCTTTCTCTCTTGATTCCCCTTACTTTCTCTATAGTGTTAGTTAACATCTCATGTCTCACTTCTCTCTCTCTCTCTCTCTCTCTCCCCCTCTCTCTCTCTCTCTCCCTCTCTCTCTCTCTCTCTCTCATTCTCCCTATCCATCACACTCTCTTCCTTATCACATTGTCTCTCGTTCATAATGTATTGTTTATTTTATTTTATATTACATACATAACAATGTATGTATCCTCCATAATTTTTCGTTTAATCGGGGCATTTCTACATTGTTAGGACCAAATATGAACAAAAAAAACTGAACGATAAATGTTCCAACAAGCAAACCTAAAATAGTTACGAAATGGTCCTCAGTCTTTTTATTTATCGACAAGGCTCGTAAAATCAAAAATTGCCTACAGGAACATCGAAGGGGGTGTCGCACTCCGCCTCTTCCGGCGAAGCCCATGATTATGTTGCAGGTCACCCGCGATAGTCCTTGCGATTCATTTTTTTTCCTCATAAAATTTACAAAGTGAGTTTTTTTATGGCCAGAATTTCCAAGAGCAACAGCGTAAATCCAATTAACAATTTATCAATACTCACAACCACACAGTCAATATGAATATATGATTTTATGAATAAAGAAAGAGAAATGAGACTAGTCATATTAAACAGTCTTCATATTGCAGTCATCAAATTACTTTTCCTACGTTATAAGATTGTTTTCTGTAATGATGGTAAAATAAGCGTCATAATTGATTTATTGGTGGTTTCTGTATATTATTAATGTTAAATGTATGGTTGTAGGAAAGCAAAAATGAGGATAAAAGGCTTTAATTACCTGTGGGACAAGCATTTACAAACGCAGCGCATCGACTTGGTTTTCAAACCCGGGACTCCCGGGGGACTCCCCTGTTACGATACCACTGCTCACCCATTGTTGAAATCATCACCGTGATGGGAATAAAATTCCTTATCAATACAGTTTAGACCCCCGGGAGTTTCTATTCCGACGCAGAAGTAATAAAAGCGATATGATAAATGAAATGTCAGCTCACTATATATTATGAAATTTCATTGTGATTCTTTTTCCGGATCTTATAGAGAAAAACGAAAGGATGCTATGCTTGCAACTGTTTTTGTTTCGTGTTATGTTTATAATGACCAAAGGACATACTGGATTTAAGATCGTTATCGTATTTCTCATGTGAAGTTGCATTTGAGAATTCGCCCCTTCATTTTCCGTTTCTCAAACTCATTTTAGATTCTGTTTGACTATTCTTTTGATTTTAAGGCAAACGAGTTTTTCCTTTAGTTAAATTACATTTGAATAATTATGGCGAGGCATCAGGAGAAAGAAAAAAAACTGTATTCTTGTGATATGTTTCACTTCCTTGCATTCAAGAGCCTGTGCTTCGTAACTTCTGTAATTCCGTCGGTAAATAGAAGTTTTTCTCTACCCTAATGGAGTCCAAACATTCCTTTTACTTTCTCTGTTCTCCTTCACTAAGTTTACTCCCAATTAATAACCTGCAATTGCTACAATGGCTGTTTGTCAAGAAAAGAGAAAGGGTCGGGCCAATTCACAGAACCATTGAACAGGTCCAACGTATACATACGCACGCTTCATATCGCCACGCCACAATTTCCTCCTTTAGTTGCTGAAAAGGCTTTCGACCGAGTTATTAGCATAGAAGTAGAACTTAAAAGAACGGCGTATGCAACTCGCATTCATCTATAAAGAATGGATACTGAATGGATTATTTGAGAAGACAGCTTAGACGCTCTTTTCAGATTTTGACAAAGACATCAGACAAGCTGTTTAAACTAAGTAGGTGGGAAGGACATTCAAACTAAACTATGGAATGAAATTGAAGCCCAAATATACATGCAGGTTTTTTCTTCTGCACCCCTATGTGTATGTTGTGTATGGTATATGTACACCAACTATGACCAAGCAACCAACACCTACAAAATACATTTGTTTATTTCATCATGAGTTAATTAATTAAGACGACAAAGCGCATACCAGTCTTTCTCGATTGGTTTCCGATGGATATTAATAAAAGTAAGGTTATACCCACCAACAAAGAAGAAGATGGTTTTGACATCATTCGCAAAGGATGCGTTTAACTTTAATCAACGAAACTTTAACGAAAGTACGAAACATCAAACGTTTTCTGTACTATTGCTATCTTTCATTCATTATTGATAAGTACTAAACAGTCACAGCTTACTTCGAAAGGTTGAAGCTCATAGAGACAACAACATGTCTGTACATAGGGAATTTTCGATTTGCACGTCGACATAGTGGACTGCTACATGTGACGTCCTTTTAAGGCATTGCCCTTTGGCACTGCCAGTGCCTTATAAGGACGTCACACGTAGCAATCCACTATGTCGACGTGCAAATCTAAAAGTCCCTAATGTTACTGGAAGGTGAACAAACCGTCGGCTACAGCACACGAGACTGACAGTCCATTAGATCGACAATAAAGAGACCGACACTTTCGGTATGACTGTGTATTTCTATTTCTATACTTAAATCGTTTTATTTCTTTTCTTGTTCGTCTATTTTGATGTTTTAAGCCTTCTTTCATTTCCACTTAATTTTTTCGGTTTCTCTTCCCCCCCCCTCTCTCCCCCCCTCTCTCTCTCTCTCTCTCTTCATCCCTTTTCTCTAAATCTTTTGTGCCGCGATACGAATGGTTTCATTCACCTGCTACAAATAATTCTGTATCAATGACCATAATGGAAACTGCATATACACTGTCTGTAATGCGTGTTGTTAGGAAGGACAAGACATAATATTTAATAACAACTAACGCATGCAGGCAATTTGCATTGACTATTGACTATTGAAACCATTAATTCATAACAGGGGAATGAAATAATTCGTATCGAGGCACATTACGAAAATAGCCTATTGCAAGGGAACTCACAATTTCACAATACCACCCACGTTTTCGCTTTTTTTTCTATCCTGTCGAGCACACAATTAAAAAGAACGAAAGAAAAGAAAATCCCAGATTCAAAATTCAACTCCAACTCAATGAATGGGTCGCACAAAATCGGATATAATACCATACTCGACCCCTCATTCACTGTATTTGATCTTGGAATGATTGAAGGAGTGCCAGGACATGGTTTAATTCACAATCCTAAAAATACTCTGGACTATTTTGTTGTAACCCAGTGGCATGGTTACGCCATGTCAGCCAAAACGAAAAGAAAAAGAAAACGAGAGAAGGAAAAAAATGTGCGGTAGATTTATGGTAAGCACAGTGGCAAAGCGTGGCTTCAATCGGCCATTTTTCGTAATGTAACCAGATTTATTTCATACGTCTCTGTGAAGTGCCTTGATACGAACTATTTTATTCACCCGTTACAAGTAATTGTATTTCAATAATCAGTATGCAAATTGCATTATTACATGTTGTTAGATAGGACAAGCCATAATTTTAGTACTACCTAGCAACAATTAAAGTACGCAATTCGCATTCTGACCACCGTGATTATGTTTTTAGGAGAAGGAAAAAAACAGACCTGTGGAAATTACGAAAATACAATACATATGGAAGTTTTTGAGGCGTCGTAAGACAAAAAACAAGCAAATAAACCAAGAAACAACAAGTTAGAAATCTGTCTTTCAAATCACCACTTGTCAAAATCACGAGAGTATGAAATTCATTCAGTTAAACCATGAATAAAAAGAAATAAATGGAAAAGAAACAGACTACCGATCCTCGGGACATTAGGATACCTCTCTTCCCAATCCTAATTATTAGAATTTTTTCTTGCATCGATTCGTTTTGTTTGTTTTTCTCAGTATTCTCTAGCATCTGTACATATTCTCCTGCTCATTACAAGAGAAATGGAAGTCGAAGAAGACATTTTATCACAAAGGTTGTTTCTAAATATAACCGTTCTCCCTCTGGCATTTAGCGGAACAAGATGTTAAGCCCTGTTTAATGTATGCATTTACAATCACGAGGATTTGTACTATTTACTCTGAGTCGGTTTTTAGAATTCCTAAGGCTTCTTAGTCGACACAGGAGTGGAAACCGTGGAGCGCCAGTACCAACAATGTTTTGTCTATTTCTATGTTTAGTCGAATATTCTAAAGGGCTTACAACTACTTTAAATCTAAATTTAAAAAGGGGCTGAGATCTACTAAGGGCACTTCAGGGAATTCTGCCTTTTGGCACTTTTTTTTCTCAGGTGTTGGGTTTTATCATCAAGATTTGTTGTGGTTTCTGTTATTCCAGTAGTTTTATGTGGAATTTATATTTTTTCATATTAAATTGGTATTGTTTAAATATATGTTTTGCATTATAATGATTAGAAATTGTACAGTTCTGAGGACCTGAGGTTTATTTAGTTTTTAAACAAATCTATATCGTCATTCTCTCTTCATTTTAGTTGTTCACTGTAACAATCGTTAACGATGGGATCAAAAAAACTATCGGGACATGTTGATTTAATTGTTAATTGTAGAGGCTGGTGTTGTGGTCCAGTGAATAAATCTCCTGATTTTAAACCACAATATACAGGGTTCAAATCTCTGTTGCAGCACTAAGGTCCTTTGGCAAGACATTGATCCACATTTTCAACACTCCACATAATTATGTGAGGAAAATGGGTAACTGGGAGGAATTAGTGTCTTGAAAATAATGTTCAAGTGATTTAATGGCAGCCGTGCTATAAAGCCAGGGTAATTATCCGAGCGTCAATGTGACAGACATGAGCGCTTTACAAGACTCCATTATTATCATCATTATTACGATTATTATTGTTATCATTATTATTATTATTACCTTAATGAATTTCAAATATTCAATTTGAACGTTGAAATTTGAATCTAAAAAAGCTATACGCACCATTATTCTCCATTTTCGTTCTCATTGCCACATTGTTCTCAATTTTAATATATAAATATAGCTATTATCGATTTAAGTCCCTACAGATTACAATATTAGTAATATGTGCCAAATCTACGTGTGTTACTGTTTATTCTTCTGAGAGCCGATTCCTACTGATTACGGTCAGTGGCGTATCGTGCTTCCAGCTACTGTGGGGGCACTGGAATCATTTTAGGGTACTGGTCTTATCGGGAAATTAAATACGAATTTACGAGGCTACTGATTAGGGGAGGTTGTCGTCTTTTACCCTTACCCCTTTATCTCTCTTACCCTTTTACCATTGGATTGGAGGGGCATGAGCCCCCGTGCCCTTTACAGCAATGCCACTGGTAAACTGACATAATCCATTTAAACACATAACATATTTCACAGCCAACAAGTACATGTATATTCATCGATAACAATTTTCATCTTATTGATTTTTTTCGCGATAGTTATGCCAAATTGCATTAAATGACCACCTAGACAGTGTAATAATTATAGTTTATACACGCTCTTATCGACTTACCAAGCTTTTATTTTCACTTCGCTTCTTTCTTTACTTATCTCCCTTTCTCTCTCTCTCTCTCTCTTCTCTCTCTCTTTCATTTGTCAATATAATTAGCTTATTGAGCTGTTTATAGATATGCCTTCACTAACAGAAATTGAACAACTGACATCGCAAATGCATATATCTATTACCTTTCATTTCATTTTCAAGAGGCGACGACGTAGACACAAAGTTTTACCCTGACATTGTACCCTTTAAGAAAGAAAAAATCCTGAAGTACGTCATTAAAAATCTTCCACACATGACAGTTTTTTGCTATGTTTCTGCAAAAGTTCATAAAACTATTTTTAGCCCTTTTATTCGAAATTGTGTTTAATTATTGCGATATGAATTGAACTTTCTTTCTTTTGACTCACTTCTTCATTTATAAAGAATTAGTTATTCAGGGTTTTTCGCTACTATCGGTAGTTTATTTTCGTTTTCATTTCAGTACACAATTATGTTATTTAATATGCATTCTTAAAAATGTACATTTAAATTGTTGTATGCTTTGAAATTGAAATGACTTGGTTATTCGCGATTAAAAGATATGTTGGGAAACATACATTTTGGGGGAGGGTTGTAGTAGAAGGAGTAATAGTAGTAGTAGTAGTAGTAGTAGTAGTAGTAGTAGTAGCAATAGTAGTAGTAGTAGTAATAGTAATAGTTTTGTAAAGTATATTACCTTGGAAGATGCATTATTTGGATTCTCGGCGAGATGGGGACGCCTTCCTCCCTTCTCGAGTCTTTGTCGTCTGCTACCATTCGGGAAATAGTTTTCACTAACCCATTCAATTTATTCCTCACGTGAACAACTCCAAATTAAATCCAAGCCAAAGCCTTCGGAGGGTGCAATATCATTCACCAATAATATCACCTATCTTTCGAAGAGAATTGATACTTTATCACAATCTTAGTTTGGTCCGTGCAGCCCTTGTCCAACAACAAACAGTAGTGATATTCTTTTATTGGTTATCCAAAAGCTATAAAAGGAAATTAACCTTCCCCTCGTTAATATTTTAGCATGATCAAGCCGAAGTGTGTGTGTGCGTGTGCGTGCGGTCTTTCGTTCCTTCTGCCACACAAATACCTAGCAACGGAGGATTATTGCAGCGTCGCGGGAGAATTAAAGCTGACACGAAGAACGTCGCGAAATATATTGTATTCCAAAGTTTCTTTTAATTATTAATATGATAACTAACACGAATATCTCCAATTAAACTGCAGCTTATGAAATCCCATCGCCCACCGTTGACAGGAGCAAGAAAGTATGTTATTGAAAAGCGTTGTCAAACATCCTGCTTATAATCTCCACATAATGAAAAGGGGGATCGAAAACTGCCCTCGGGGGACGTTGGAGCACCCCTTGGGTTCTCAATGAACATCAATACCCCTATTCAAGCGTGATTTTCAAGTTCGTTGCAACCATGTTTTAACACGCAAGAATAATCAATATATAGTCGCTCGCTGTAAGACTGAAATAATAGGACTGGAATAGGAAACAATGGCGATGCAGAATTGATAATCAATAACAAAGAAGATTTCTCTCTGCAAAGAATATCCAAAGTATTTGAATGCTTTCCAGGAAGACGAGGGTCACACATAGATTTCCTTATTCCACAGGTGCAGAGGAATACCTTAAACTTTATTTAGAACCATCCTGTCAATGTATTTTTGTTTCTACATTAGAAGTTAGATAACACCAGCCTGGATAACACAAAATAGGAATGATAGTACTATGAGGCATCCGCACGTCTGTTTTGCCCAGGTATAATATCGAAGCAAGATCCGTCCAAAGACCAAGAATGGGCCAAAGAAATGTCAAATTCAAAATTGAAAGAAATCCATGACAAGTGTGATTGCGCTGTCAGCACTTTGCTGTTTCAAAATAAGTTCTTAAAAGGCGGTGATAATGCAGCAACTACTGGTATTCCAATACTGACGGCAAAGTCACCAATCTGTTAACGTTCCGATGGCTATAGATTTCACAGACTCCTCGAAGCAATATCACCACTTTTGAAAGCAGAGTCTTTAAAGAGATACTTTGTATCACTACTCCTCGCACCTCAAATTTCAGGGAATAGGCTTGTCAACTTCTACTTTCTTCCAAACCAGGAGCAGAAATCACCGTTCAAACTTTAGACAGCTTTGAATACAATTCCACAGACATCGATCGGTGATCTATCGCATTACAAGTGTACATAGATCTGTAAACCACAAGTATTCCCAATCAATAAGCAAGTGTAATAGCACACAATGTACGCATGCAGCCAGATCGACTTCGCATTTTTGCAAAGTGGGTAAACTTTGAAGAAAAGGACGCCGCGCGTGCTCCTGCATCACTGTTTATAGTCTATGGCAACGCGAAGCATTGTGTTCACGTCGACTCCGAAATTTTTGTCTAGTGTTTGTTCTCGAGTATTATTAATTGTTCACCCGTTTCGCTGTCCTATTTGTGGCCATTTTCTTTCTTTCTTTTACCCCCTTTATTTCTTTCTCACTCTGTTTTGGGTACACTCTTGTTCTTCACCCTTTTAATTTACACGGAACACCAATACTTAAAATCTACAATTTTAAAGGTTTTTGAGACTTTAGGTTTTACTATTTTTGCTATATTTTGATTGATCTTAATTATTTCATAAAGTCCAACTCCTGTTCATGCATAAGTTAAGATAAAGCAATTTTCCATTTACTCTTAATAACTTATAAGTGATACAAATATAATTGCGAAAATAAAATGCGTTATATCCATTGATTTAGGTGCTGTAACCTAATTCTCATTTTATATGGCTTCACTTGCAATTTCCCGATTTGATATTCACTCGCGCTGCTCCAAATCTTTGGAATAATCTTCGACCAGAAAAAGCCTCATCTGTTGCTGTCTTAAAAGTTTGTTTTGAAGACGCACTTGTTCTCAGAAGCTTTTGAATAGTTTTGTTGTATTGTGTGTCTGTTAAATAGCACTGTTAGGAGTTGTGTTTACATAACAGCACAGTAAAGTATATTTATATAGTAGCTGTGCTATACAATCATAGCTATATCAATTGATCTACTAAATTTACACGTTTACATAATGCGAAGTACATTTTCCATTATCAAATAAAGTTCTTTAAGCAAAAACACTATTTTCTTGATTAATTTCTTTTCCGAAGTTAAATTATTAAAAGCTATACCGAACAATAATCCCTTCAGTGTACCAGCGATGTAGCTATATAGACCAGTCTTAATATCACGGTTTTCATGGGACGCTTTCTATCAAGTTGTACTCCTCTCCTATCAGGATCCTCTTTGGTGTCGGACCCATATGCCCAAATTCACGAAGGAGGTTTGTCGACAAACCTAGGTTTATGTGCGTCATATGACGCGTTTTGACGCGTTTTGACAAACCTTGGTTTGTAAAAACGCGTCGACCTAGGTTTGTCCACAAACCTCCTTTGGGCCATATGGACTAGTATCCAGAGAGGGTCAGCCTAGCGAAAGAAGTTAATATTGTTCATGTACATAGCAAGGATCCATGGACAAAATCGATGATCATTTCCAAGGATGGATGTTGGCATGATATATGAGAATGTTGTTGATATCATTATTGTTATCATTATTTTTATCATTATTATTATTACTATTATCACTATTACCATCATCGACATCTTCATCACTATCATTTTCAATACCATGATTATTATCGTCATTATCGTCATTAGCAATAAAACAGTTATTATCGTTACTTTATTAGTATCATTATGATTACTACTATTTTTTAATTATTACTATCATTATTATTAGTATTATCATCATCATCATCATGATCATCCTCATCATCAATCATCATATAGCAGATCAAAGAAAAAGCTCACGTATTAAAACCAGGAAGTATTTTGTATTCTACATGTAATTAACTTTGTGTTGCCTGAAAGTGGCCATAACGATTGATGATTATAAGAACACCCATAACAAGAAATATACCAGGTGCAAATTTACTGAATGTATAATTTGGAACCGTTAATAATAAATTGAAAAATACAATTGAATACTAATAAATGTGATTAATTCAAGAGTTTGAACTTGCACACGTATATAATCCTGTCAAAGACTTGATAAATAATGCGATTATGCAACGCCCCCACGTCTCAATCTAATCGTAGGAGGGTCCATTGTCTAATAAACATACATTATTTTGTCTCTACAATTATGCTTATTTGCTCCCGTCTTATACCTCTCTTGCTCAATATTTCCTATACCTTCATGTTTTATTTTATTGCTTACACTCTCTGTCGCTTGATCTCTCACTCTTGTTTTTCCTCAGTCCATCTATTTCTCTCTTTCTCCAATTTGTTCCAAAATACAAATCGACTAAGCTTTCATTTTTCTTCCCCAAAATTAGCACTCGCTAGGAATCGCTTCTTTTTCTGTTTGAGGACCGCTCTTGGATTGAGCTTTTAAGATTTCACATTACAAGCTTAAAAGGCAAGATCTTCGCAAAAAAGGGGGCAATGTTTGAATTCATGCAACCTCATTCAAGGCTCCATATAGTGACGGCTTATGTTTCCTTGGTTTCCAATAGTGATAAAGACATTGAGTTATTACAAAGTCTGTCGTTTCTAGCATCATTAATGTGTCGCTAGGGAGAACAACAAATTAAAACAGTCAATTAAAGATGCGAAAAGTTGCGACTGCCTTTTGGAGTTGTGGAGAGCTATTAGACTTGAGTGTTCTTCTCATTCCTTGTGCGAACAAAATTAAAAGCTTTCGTCGCCTAGAAACGGCATATCACTCACATCAAGTGTATTGTTGACGAAAGTCATACATATTTCAGTACAATGCTTAGTTTCTCGTAAGAGCTAGGAGCAATTCGAGCGAGGATGATGAATTTAATTAACGTTTGATAATTACACTAATATACTACTGTGTACTACTACTACTACTACTACTACTACTACTACTACTACTGCTACTACTACTACTACTACTACTAATACTACTACTACTACTGCTACTACTACTACTACTACTACTACTACTACTACTACTACTACTACTACTACTACTACTGCTACTACTACTACTACTACTACTACTATTACTACTGCTACTACTACTACTGCTACTACTACTACTACTACTACTACTGCTACTACTACTACTACTACTACTAATACTACTACTACTACTACTACTACTGCTACTACTACTACTACTACTAATACTACTACTACTATTACTACTACTACTACTACCACTACTACTACTACTACTACTGCACTATACTGCTGCTGCTGCTACTACTACTACTACTTCTACTTCTACGACTACACTATAATGCTACTTCTACTTCTACGACTACACTATAATGCTACTTCTGTTTTTCTCCACTATTCTAACACTAAACTATTTCTGATAGTAGCGATATTTTTCCTGCCTCTTCTTAAGCTACTGGCTTTTATGCATGGTGATAAACATATCACAATTGAGAGAACGAAAGAAAGAGAAAGAGAGAGAGAGAGAGAGGGGGGGGGGGGAGTGAAAGAGAGAACAACAGAAATCAATATTTTTCGTTCTACACCCTCTATCGCTCCTACTTCCTGTCTAACTACTTCACTTTCCACCATTCCCCTCCTTTGCCCTTTTCAGCTTACCCACCCCATCCCTATCTTTCTCTCTCTCTCTCTTTCCTCTCTTAACTTTGTACACCTATATGTCTCCCTTTTCTCTCTGAACTCTCTACATCTCTCTCTCTCGCTCTCTTTCTCCTCTCTTTCTCTCTCTTTCCTCTCTTTCTCTTTACGCTCTCCACCCTTTCACCCCTCCCTCTTAAATCAAAGAGTTATATGAAGAGCGCACACACAAAATGTGTCTTTCATGCAATCAGATCAGATCATTTTACCCATGTCACGAATAATACACGAATGTTTTAAAGGTAAGCACTTCAAACTCAGGCGACTCTTAATAGCTTCCATGCATCTCATGATCGATTGCCCATCAAACAAACCAAACAGGCGATGACAAGAAGAACGGGAAAACAACGATAATTGTAATCCCGATCATCCATTGATTTTTTTGTTTCTTCAAAAGATTAATTGATGGGGCTGACGTCATCGCCGTTAGAATATCGACCCTCCCAATTGACCATACCAGGGACCTCACAATATTTCTATCGAACAAAAGACGCGATGTTTATTGATGTCTCACGGTTGACAAAGAAAAATTTGGTAGCATCCTTACAGTGAAACTTTCCTGGACTCTTTAAAGTTTGAACTGAATTGCCTCCTCTAAATCGGTTCGAATTCACAAAGAGCACCGGCATAAATTATGAATTGACTCCCTCTAATGATCTGATGCCATAATTAGACATAATCAAGGACGTAACCAAGTTCTCTAAAGCGGGGGGGGGGGAGGGGGGGGGAGGGGGGACCGGCGCGTCTGGCAAAAGGGCGGGGTATGTGAGCTAGGTTGGCCCCTTCTCATGTGAATGGGCATTTTAAAGCACCATAAAAAAAAATCAATCCAAATTATAGGCGGGAAAAAGTTGCTACAATGTTCACGTCCCCGTCACCTGTTGACGCCCTTGAAATTATATGTAGGCTGAGCTGGCTATTTTTTACTCTACTTTTTAAACTATAAAAGTGGATCGATAATGCCATAATTATTTGAATGATATGTCGATGTTACAAGGCCGGCAGAAACTCAAATTGACCTAAAATATATTGCTAAATAAAATATTCCCCGTCACCCACATTGTCTTATTTTCCTAAGTCAAATGTATATTCAGCTGATGGTGTTACGTTTCGAGTATTATATAGTATATTTATCAAATAAGTTTGCTTCATCTTTTTAATGAACATTTTTTTGTTTTGTAATATTCTTTATTGTATTCACTCAATAAATAATATTAATTCATACAAATTGTAATATATAACATACTGGAACCAATTACAGAGTACAAAATACAGTAATCTCAATTATATTGAATGAATTAATATTGTTATAACCCCCCCCCCTCTATATTTTGTTCTGTAGTACTAGTATCTCTATTACATATTATAATTTATAACATATTGGAACAAAGTACAGACTACAATCAACTTAGTTATATCGAATGAATAAAGTTTGTTATACCCCCTACCAGGGGTGTACGCAGGATTTTGTACGCAGGGGGGGGGGGGGGGGGGGGGGGGGGGGGGGGGGGGGGGGGGGGGTAAGCGGACACTTTTTTTTTTTTTTGGTCTCGAAATTAGAAAATTTGACATTTTTCTTCGTTGGGGGGGGGGGGGGGTAAGGTCACCTTTTTTATGTTAGCCGTGGGCATATTTTTATTTATTTATTTATTTTTTTATAATAATAAAAAAAAAAAAAAAAAATCCAAAGGAGGGGTTTTAGGTTTTTTTAGGGGGGTTTACACACATAAAAATACAAAAGGGGGGGGGGTTTGAACCCCCAAACCCCCCCCCCCCCCTGCGTACGCCCCTGACCACACCTATGAATGTATGTCACTATGCCTACTAGTACTTCGACCATCACAATGAACTCTTTTTTCTTCTTCTTTTAAATGAATATATTTAAATGGCAATATTTCTTCAAACTACTCAAGGTTCCTATGAATCAAAAGACCAAACTGTACTATTCAATCCAGGGCATTCTTTTTTTCGTTTAAACATAAGACATGGACATGCTCTTAATATAAAAGAACTCAAGATTTCTATGGGTCAAATTACCAACCAATACTAATCAATCCCGGGCATTCTTTAATCGTCTAACCCTAAGACACGCCCTTAGTATAAAAGACCTTTATTCAACCAAAACAATCATTAGACACCTTGAATGAAGTAACCAAAAATACTGAATATCACTAGGCATGCTATAGTATTCAATTATTACAATGAACTCTTTTTTTTTTTTCCCACTTAAATGGAGGAACCCCTGGCATATTTCTTCAAACTACACAAGATTCCTAGAGTTAAAATACCAAAACTTTACTATTCAATCCCGGGCATTCTTTAATTGTCTAAACATAATACATGCTCTTAATATAAAAGACATCAAGATTTCTATGGGTCAAGAGACCTAACTATTCTATTGAATCCCGGGTATTCTTTCATCGTCTAAGACACACCCTTAATATAAAAGATCTTTACAGATCAAAACAATCATTAGACCTTTGTATGAAGTAACCAAATTTATGCATTTACATGTATGTCACTATTCATGCTAGTACTTCGACCATCACAATGAAACCTTTCTTTTCTTTCTTTTATTTTCCTTCATTTAAATGGAAAAACCCTTGGCAATAAATCTTCAAACCTGACTACTCCAGATTCCCGGGCATTCTTTAATTCATATTCATATTCATATTTATTTCATTTCCAACAGAAAGGTAAACAAAGATATTACATTTGATATACATGCTCTTAATATAAAAGATCTCAAGATTCCTATGGGTCAAAATACCAACCAATACTAATCAATCCCAGGCATTCTTTAATCGTATAAACATAAAACTCTCTCTTAATACAGAAGACCTTCCTTAAACCAAAACAATCATTAGACATCTTGGATGACGTAACCAATTCTATAAATGGATGACAGTGTGCATAGTGGTATTAACCAAAACATCCATTAGAAACCTTGTATGGCTTAACCTTTTCAGCAAAATGATAAATATAAAAGATCATGCTTGTATTCGAACATGATGAAATTGATGACATATCGATATAAAACACACATGTACATGGCAAAACAATTTCAAATATTGCAGCCCTGCTCTCAAGATGGTCTTTTCCGCAGACTGAATCACTTTCGATTAGCTAGGTCAGACAAAAAGCGGATTAGTGGGGGGGGGGGGCATAATCGGCGGTGCCCTCCCCATTTTATATCCCATTTGGCAAACCTTAATTACCTTGATTACACAATATGAAAACAATAATGCGCAGCCTTAATGGAGTAATTCGGAGGGTTTGCCCCCCCCCCACCCAACCCACACCATTTACACAATTATGAATCCCTACGTGTGCCAGACTAACCCGTTTTAAATCGAATAGAACTTACTTTGCCAGAGTTATTACTTCCACAGTCTTTTCGTCTGCTTCGACGATGGGGACCGTAGAGGGCCGTCTAACTCGTTCGCATTTCGAAGCCGACACCGATACCGACGACCGAGTGAAGAAAATTACGTCATTTTCGTTGACATGGTCCCAAGGTTTAGTTTTCTTCAATCGCTCCAACTGTAGCGAGAGCAATTCTGGACATTTCATCACTTCGAGTCGTTTGGAAGAGTCTGCATCACCTTCAGACGTTTCACTATTACAAATGAATACTGCAGACGACGATTCCTCAACACCGATACTGCTATCGTCGCGACGGCATGTGGAGCCCCCTGTGTTGCTAAGCGACCGATTTGTATTATTTTTAAGATTGCATCTAGAACGTGGTATTTCATAGGGTGATCTCTTATTTATGTATTCCATGTTTATCATGAACTCCAACCTACAATAGCAAAATGTATTATTGAGTACTTGGCGGGAAAACCAGTTTTGTCGTTTCTATATAGTACCGGCATAAAATGCCCATCATCCCCATGGGAACTCTAATATGAACAAAACGTCTAATGGATTGCATGAAAACAACGTGGAATTAGCGTTGTATTGTTATTTAACAAGAAGTTTTGCGCATTTAAAGGTTAATGAAAGTTTCACGGAGGTTAAAACTTTCGTTGGAATCATGCAATTGCAGAAAATGCAAAAAAAAAAAAATGTAGATGACGCTTTTTCCTTCCTGTGTATTCTGGGTCGTATTCCTAACTGCATTACCCAATCATAGAGTATAGATGCTTTATATCAAGCTGTCTCTATTTTTCTTCGGGCGCCACGGTTCCCAACATAAGTTCGTCATCTTATATTTTGCATCATTACTGTATCAGAAATTATAATTGAATAATTCAAATTGGAATTTGACAGATAAGCCATTTGTTCCTGTCAACGACAGATTCGTAATTTTTATAAATCACTAAAACGATCGTGGATTTGTGTGAGAGTGCAATAATAATAAGCGAGTTATGTCCATTCTATTTCATAATATTTCTTTCATCACAGTGATACGTGATTAAATAAAGATGGAAAGTTTAATAACCAATAAAGGAATCCAGTAACTTGTCTCATATTCTGATACGAAATCCTTGATTTAGCTCATGTTGCACTGATAGTTATAAACCTTTAGGTCAGTCAGATTATCAAAATATTATTATGGAAATACAAATTTTGACACTACAGTCTATTGGGGGAAACGAGTATGGTAAAACCGGTCACTCAAAGATTTTTACTTTTTTGAGTCACTTCTTGATCATTTTGAAGCGCAATTTTTTGGGGCTTCAACATTACACCAAATCACAGACACTGATAACACGTATAGGGCCGTGCATCTCAGATTTAACATTGTTAAACGATGAAATCATAATGCATCCGCTCATCCACGGCGCCCCTCTGCATCCCGTCTGGGAGAGGTGATCACTTGGTCCTCTCTAAAGTTTCAACCGAAGCAGCTTCCTCATCTAAAGAATCGCATTGATGCCTTCCACAAACAATCCATGCTCCTTGAAAATACTATACACATGCTAAATTCCCCTCTTATTTAGTTCAATCCTCAAGACTTATGCCAAAGATCTTGTAAGAATGCCATGATCAACCATCTTTGAACACATTTATGCCAATGATGCCGATCAGTATTTCAAAGGCAAAGTGGCCACTTTTAACCACTTTGAAGCTAAGATCAGACAAGGCATCAATAGGTGTATCTCAATAGAATGCCCAGTAGATCGGAGGCATGAGTGTCCAGTTGATGGAGCAGGGGAGAAGTGGCCTTAGGACCGTGAAGTCCCTGATTCAAAACAAATTCGATGCGCTCTTACCCTTTGGTAGGAAATAAATCCTATAATAACTATTCTCAAGTCTCTCGCATAAAACGTATATCCATTGGCTCCATTCTTAACAGTCAGCTAGAATATAAATCCACAAAGATTCATAATCAGTTTGATCACCAGACTTTAAAAATGTGCTTCTGCCTCTGCAGATACATTCAACATAATCTTCAGCAATCGAACTTCGAAATGACGACCTACCGTCTTTCCTTAAGTGTTAACAGTTAGGAAAGCTTTTGACCAGCATTGTGTCAACAAAACAGATACATTGACGTCCGATTCTCTGTTTGGCGATAAAAGCGAATCAAAATAATGCTCCTTTGTTTCCGTCAAGAAATCTCTACAAATTACTCTCAACAATTTGCTCAGTCCCGTCAGGATAAAATTCCGTTTCGAGTCCATTGAGACGACCATCGCATGATTCTCTTTCTGGAAGTATCAATATATCGGGTCATCCACGGCTATTTGAACCAATATTTTCATATCATAGTCCACTAATGCGGGTGGTTTTGTTGCCATGGCGCTGTCACTTCCCTGTTGGGAAATCGCAACAAAATTTCAATGGAAAGATATTAATCTGAGCATCCATGATCTGAGTGAGGCAATTCTGTTGTTGTTGAAAAGACCCAACGTATAGTTTTCTTTTTGCTGTTGACATTCCCGAAGCGGCTATAATATAAATAATCAATGCCATGCATTTTCTCACGTTCGTGTGCGACTGTCAAATCTGTGTCAACAATTCCTCAAAATTAAATTCAATTAATACTGATTAGAATTCCAAAATAGTTGCATGATTATTATCATTATTATTATCCAATTATCCAAAATATTAGTGGTAGAGCGGTAGTCTTGTAAACTGCAAATCATGGGTTCAAAGCCAAGTTGAAGCGATAGTGCCATCTGATAAGGCATTAATCTTCATTACCAACTCTCTCAGACAGGACTTGAAGCCGTCGGTTCCCTAGTTGATTCCTTAAAAGCATACACATGCGTTTTTAGCAGTCAGGTGAGAACAAACCAAACCAAATAAAACTATTCAATTTCATGGGTGCTCAGCAGTTAAAATCCAACTCCGAAGTATGAAATTGCACGACGCGTATACGACATTGGCTATCCATATTGTCAGAAGTTCTATTCATTATGTTAAAATCCATGAGAGAACTTGGAACGGTATGGTGGGTTTAATTTTGGCTAACGACGCTCAGTCGCGATGGAGGTCCAGGCTAGGTTCTAAAATATCGACTTGCTCAGGCATACCATGGTCATACTCTTGGCTCCATTTCAAAACAAATCTGAAGTTGATGTTTGTCCGTAAGAGATGCCGAACGGATTCGTTTCAAGCGAAGTTATTTTGATGGAAACATAAGACGGTAGTCTGTTACCTATTCTAGATGCGGTAGAAGGAATTTTAGCAATGCAGCTATCACTAACTCTCAACAGAACAAATAGAGTATAACGTTGTATAAAACTAAACAATATAATACGGCAATAGTGAATTTACACTAATAATTTATTACGTTTTTTAAATCCATTTCACACAGTGGTGAGTGGTATACACACATATACCACCATGATTGCTCGAATAAATTGGACTAAAGGGCACGCAATAAAGTAATAAAGATGGAAATATACAACCGGTTGTTTCATGAGTTTGAGTTTAAAGTTTGTCGTGTAGAGGTTCAAAGGGGTGACATGCGGCATTAACTTATAGGTCCAGAGAGACATATAGATCAATATGCTATCAGAAGATGCTCAATTTGTAGATGCAATTCCTTTTCTGCCTCTGGACGAGGCAAGATCAAAGATATTTCCCCTAGCATGGATGATTTTAAGGCACTCATTAGGTCCAACAAAGATTTAGAGTATAGCACAGATAAGTATACGGGTAGACTTGCTTTTTGCTTTCGTAAGTGGAGGATAGACTTTAGCTGATGTTCATAATCAATTAGAAAACATATTTTTTATAGCATTTTCATTGACTTTGTTTACACATTACTTGTCCACTGCCATCTACCTTTAATATCTTGTTATGTCATGTTCATTATGATCGTTCTTTGTTTTTTTATCAATAAAAATTGAAATAAAAAATGATCAAAGACAGTTATGAATAATCACCAACGTCAAAAGATACTAACTATTAAGACAGTAGCCATGACTAAATATAAGTACACCTACATACATTTCATGGCATTGCATTTAAAATGAAAAACGGAGTTGCTTGGTAATCCTCCAGTGAGTTCACTTGTTAAGTATTAGATCTTAGAAGCACTCGAAAACGAATCTGAGTGCAAAGATCTAATTTTCTCGACATCATTGTAGAGTCCGACCTCGTCATCATACTCCATCTTTAACGAATATGGACGCCGTTCCCGTTGTCGTCCCGTACATATTGCTTCCTCTGCATTCGTACATGGCGGCATCGCCCAGGGTTACGTCGACGATATCGAGCCACGTGGTCACCATGAACTTCTCCGGTCCGCCGTGCTCATGGACGACGAAACGGACGTCGTCGCCGGGGATGGCGGGCTGGGTGGACGACTGGAGGCTCCCTTTTCGTCGCCATTCGACCTTGGGTACGGGCTGGGAGGCGAACTGACAGTGGAGAAGAGCGCGATCGCCTGAGCGTAGTACGACATCAGAGGGCGACATCATTAGTTTAGGAGCTGAGGAAGAACCATTGGGAGAAGAATTCAATTCAATTCAATTCAAATACGGTTTATTGATATCAAAATATAAAAGAGGATAAGACAAAGATTTTACAAATAGTTATATTCGTATTTATTTTTTATCGTTAATGGGTAAACGTAAAGTATGCTTATTGAGCTGTATGGTAATACGATTTATCTGGAAAATTCCCACATTTCACATAGGAGACTGTAATCATAGCAGGGGTCTAGCTATTAAAAGCACTCGGATAAATCGGAGAAGAAAGTGTGAAGTGTGAAGGTTAACCATACGATGAGGGGTTGGGAGCGGAAAGGAGTACTTTTGTATTGATTATCTTTTTTCTCATCTTTGTCTCCATTCCTATTTCTTTTCCTTTCCATTCCCCTTCCTTTACCAAAAAAAAAAAAATCCAGCCAGTCGCGAGTGTTTTGATAGCATGAACCGACCGACGTATCTCAAAATTTAAAACCAAGATAGCAATGAAATATGACTATTCCCTAAGTCAATACTGACGACAGCATGAAGAGAACAGATAAACAAACATTGCCGACTTTAATATCTGGTACTACACAAACAGAAGTAGAAATTTGTGTTTGGGAACCACTTTTATTCGTGCTCAGAAATTGTTGCCGCCAACTCCCCCCCCCCCCCCCTCCTTCCCGGTGTTCCCCGCAGAGTTTCACGGTGCGTTTGTCATTGCTTATACCCTAGAAATGAGAATTTGACAGAAAGCAGCGAGATTCATCATGGATGATATATACCTGTCATCAAATGATGGGTTTGAAAAAGATTATTTTAGGATGTTTTTCCTGCAAATTGATTGGAAATCCAAACAAAAATGTGAGAAACAACATGCCTCGCAGTCAGAAAAGCAATATCTACATCGTACCTATATAGCAGTCATAGTCCCAAGACATTAACATTCCAGTATCAGCGGGAATTGGGGACATTTTGAGAATCTGAGAATCCCAAATTGTTAAAACAAATCATGTTTATAGTGTCTACTGATTCTTACATTTTGTGATTTTTTTCCTTCTCAATCAAGAGAGCTTTCTTAAGTGCATATGTAAATATATAAAATAGGAACATTAATTAAGAAATTAAGAAAAACAAATCCCATATTAATATTTTGTTATTGCAAATGTCGATATGATGAAATGGCATATTATTATTTTCTATTAATTTTGACACTTTGAATAATGAATGAAAATTGGTGGTTATACTAACCTCCCTTGCACATTCCAGGCGCAACTTCTTTAATCACCGTCTTCGAATCCTTCTCGGCTTTCTTCATCAGGCACCGGTTGTCGTAGGTGACACCGTCTGATCCGCACACCATCTCATCGTCCTTGCACACGCACACGGTCTCGACCGACCTCAGGTACGCATGCACCCCCATCGAGCGAATATCAGACGATCTCCAAGGGAGGTCCTTGACGGGGCGACAGTGCATGTCACCCCAGCAGCTGCCGAAGTGGTACTTCGTCGGGTCCCATCGGAACGACATCGGTTCGACGTCCGAACCCATTCTCGTCGCCCACTTCGAAAAGAACTCTTCGTATTCGGAAAACGTGCCGTTGTCGGGATCGCAGTACTCGCCGAGGCCGTTCGCGCAGACGTCGCAACACCGGCATGGATCGCGAGTGTCTTGTATCGTCCCGTATGGACAGCGATCGACGATGTCGGGACATTGGCGGCATTTGCAGTTACATTTAGTACTATTACCGACTCTATCTAGATGATGACTGACATAGTTTTCGCAATCTTTGTCGGGGTTCACATTCGGTGACGCAAGGGCGATTGTGAATGAAAGTCGAATTGCTAAAATTGCACACAAGATGATGTTGAAATCCATGTCTGTTTTCTGGTTTATGATTGCAGTAGACAGTAGTTGTGTCCTTTTCCATTCAGGATCATAGAAAAGTTTTGTCCGTTTGCTATTCCATCAGGTTATACAACTTTCTGTTCATCATTTACAAAGAATTCTCGAGAGACTTTAAACGAATTCACAATTTCCATTTTCTGGTACATCTTACTCGGTGTCACACAGCGAGAGTCATAAACAAATTAATATCGCACCTCATTCACGATTCGTCACCCGAAAAATGTTTTGGTTAGACTAAGCAGTTGACTATACAAACGTCTTCACCGACCAAATCAACAAGACAAAAAAGATTATGAAGTTGATGCTCAGAAAAGTCTGATGCAGTTGGTATGACGAGAAATAGTAATCCAGTAACCTCGAATTATCCTTCGTTTTCCAACAAGAGTATCTCTCTTCCAAGATTTTCGTCAACGGTTTCCTTAACCCAGCAATGGCGGCTTTAAAGATGCTGTCACAATCTTCAACTGTTTTTCGGCCAATGCCAAATGAAAGATTTAACGTTGCTGTTGTACTCACATTTGCTTAGCTTACTAGTTGATATGACTAAAAATGTTCAAATCATGCAGCATTTTCTACTGAATCGTTTGCCTCCCAAGAACTCTCTCTCGTTTGCGAATAAAGCTCATCTCATTTCTTCACCGCGCGAAGATGATCTTGTCGTTCAAAAGGGCATTGAACTCGGCGGGTTATCGGCGGAAGGTGTCACCGAGATGTTAATTCTCGCCTGGTACCGCTCAAGAATGAAAAAGAGGGTAAAGATGGGCTCATGATTGCACCCATCGGGGGTTGCCTGGCATCCTGGTAGGTCCGTAGAGAGATGGAAAGACAGAGAGAGAAAGAAAAGGAGAAAGGGGGGGGGGGGGTGATGGTTAATAGAGACCGGTCGGGGCGGGGGCTGTCTTCTATTTATACCATACGTTGGGTTGAATGTTATTTTAACATTTCCACGAAAAAAGAGCAGGCGAATAGAGTAGTTCTTTTTTTAATAGTTGCAGTTATTTGGTAAAATTATATATTAAAAGCAATTTAGGAGCACAGCTGGGTAGAAAATGACGAGAAACGAGAGAGTAATAAAGAAAAGAAGAAACAAATCATAGCAATAGAGGGGAAGGTGGGACGTAGGAGAGAAGGGGAGACAAGTGGAGAAAGAGCGAGATAGATACACGGAAAGAGAGCTCGTGCCGAGGATTGGAAAGAGAAGAGAGAAAAGAAAACAATGAAATGGCAAGATAGACGGAGACACGGAGGGTGACATGAACGAGATTTAGACTCTCAGAGGGAATGAGAGTGAGACAGAGAAAAAGAGAGAGAGAGAGAGAGAGGGGAAGAGAGATGAAAATATAGATGGAGGTGCAATGAAGCAGGACAAATGCGAAGAAACTCGAAGTAGCAGACATGCATGACATTACACAGGTGAAAGAAAGAGCCCTAGAGGGGTAACATCAATGTTATCCCTACATTATTTGGTATCCCGCGAGGGGGCGGGCACGAAGACCTCGATTTACCATCACAAAGGTTATCGTATATCTGGGGCGTCAGGTAAGGTGCCCCGCTGGTTTTCCGCATGCTTCGTGTACTTTGTACACCTGAGGAATCTCACTTTTGCACGGGCGGCATTTTTTTGCAGCCGAAAACTATAGCAGCGCAGAATGTATAAAACATATCTAACTCCTGTCTGGCAAAGGGAATTGTCTTCTAGAACAAAATTTGTACTAATGCCCGAACAAAATGATGTGTATTATTTGTTTTATAAGATGATTTTTTTTAAATTTTTTTTTCATTTTTATAACATGATTTTACTAATGACCGGTCATTAGTAAAATTACATGTTACGCAAAATAAATGCCTGGTCACGTGTACGCTCTCAACTAATCATTTGATTAAGATCCGCTTGATCATCTTATAAAGCGCAATATACAACCTGTCTATGCTTGTCATATGATTATCCTGGTTCTATGGCTCGTGTTGTCGTGATGCATAGTGCATTACAAGATCAATCAAATTAACACCAAATGTCTTCTTATTAAGCCTGGAACGAGAGAGGCAAATATAGATTAATGTCTTGCCAGAGGACATTTGTCGTGAAAGGGGCTCGAACCTCGAACCTTCTTTTCACCGGTCAAGTGATCAAAACACTGTAACACGGCACAAGCTTATAATACTTATAAGTCATAAACTGCTAATAATGCTGGCTCTAAGTTGTTTTAGACCTAATATCATACCCCCCCCCCCCCCCTCTTCCTCCATCAGCGGCCTTCAATAATATCGGCAAGATTCGTTTCGGGTATGTTCGAGAAAGTTCGCATGCTGTCAATTTTGATTGAGATATGTGACACCAGGTAACAGAATTGTCTGTCATGTATGTGACCATGATTATCTTCCATGCATGTAACGCAACTGGTCCGATTATATCGGGTGCGAACAGCTGTTTATTAAAGGTGAACGTACTTTACAGCAGAACTCGTCTCAAAAAGCTCATATCATCACGAAAGGTTTCATGTCTCAGGAGAACTAGCCGACGCTCTAACAAGTCTCTCATGTTACTCCTGTAGACCTCTACAATTCGTGAGCCAGCTCTAACTATCCTCAGGAAGCCCGAATGATCTGTTTCGACATGAGAATTTGAGATATAAGCCAAACGTTTGACCTGTAAACCGACCGAAAGCAGTATCGACTACGCATGATTTTACGCCATGTCCTGATAGCTGGCGCTATACAACAAAAATGGTTTCGATGGTGGAAAGAGAAAACTCGGTTCACTTTGGGCAATCTTGCCCAATAAACATGATAGTACATAGTACAGGTGATTGCATGTATTCCAACTACATGCGTTTGATGACAACATTATACCAATGAAGAGAGAGCTTACTTTGAAATTACAAAATTTGCCGCAAAATGTACAAATGTCAATAAATCATAATGATATTAATAAATACATGATCATAAGAGACTCTGATATAGGCTGATGTACACGAATCTTTTGTAATGTTACAATGTTATAATGCAATAAACTTATTCATTATTTTTTAATTTTTTTCTTGCGAAATCAAATCAATATTGCATCGACCGTGCACGTCCTTTGAAAACAACTATTTTGTCGTCTCTAAGATGTGCTACCAAATACGTGCTGATTTGATCATTCAAATAATGCTAATTTGTTCATGTAGACAGCATCTCTAGATGAAGTAAATGCATTGGTTCAACTGCCTAATGCCAACATTACCATTATCAAATCATGAAAAGGAATATTTGCTCGAGCTAACACTATGAACATGACAGACAATGAAAGCGGACAAAATATACAGTTCCTCAGGAAAACAAAGGAACATCCCTTCACTGCTATTATGTAAAAATGTGTAGAACAGGTGAATATGCATGTGACACCTGTTCTACACATTTTTACATAATAGCAGTGAAGGGATGTCCCTTTGTCTACCTGAGGAACTGTATATTTTGTCCGCTTTCATTGTCTGTCATGTTCATAGTGTAAGTTGCTGGGCTCAGATCTTACAATTCAACCCCATCACGGTTAGATCATGAAAAGAATGATTATTTGCCATAGTCAAATATTCGGTTCAGAACTCGATCTATTTACCCAACAAATTTCCAGATCATTGGAAAACATATTATAATGAGTGTCTCTATTAGTAGCAAAGGGTACTAATTTGACTCCCTGTGCACCTTCCGACTTCCATAATATTCCCTTGTGGCAATTGTTCAATAATTTGGAAGAATTCGAAAGGAAGAAAAAACAAGCTCATTGTTAAAAATCTTCCACGTGGGGATACAAGAAAAGTTTTCAATCTCAAATGTCTATTGATACGAAGCAAAATGAAAGAAATGGCTTCTTTAAAACATATTTGATTTACTGATACAACCAATACCTGACAAGGCTGACAACCTGCCTAAGTCAAATTTCTTATAAATGTTTACAGTCTCACCAAGTGGTCTCTATTATGGTATTACTTTTCCTGTAAACACTTTTAACTTTGTTTCATTTTTCAACTATATGAGTCCCCGTCACTTTTGGTATAAGCCCTACACAGAGTGGCGAGAGTGCAGTATCTTTATATCCGATCTAAATAATTGATTGGCCGATTGAAATAAATTTCACCAACAGCTAAGAATTCAGTTTGTCAAAGCCCCCATGCATCAGGGTAAAATCAATAAAACCACAATTTTCATTCCATTCCTTGTGTACCATTCACTCGGCCGTATTAGTGAGATGGGAAGCACATGCACGATTCTAGCCGTTACCACGACAACGGGTAAATAACCTCAAACACCTATGAACTTAGGGGTCAGCGCTGTAGGATCATGGTTATTAGGCTCATTCACACGCGCACATTTTGTGATATTCAGATCGCGATTCAAATATCAAAATGTTTTCCGTTTAAACACAGGAAGACAAGCCCTGTATCTCTCTTTTGTACACACACACATTCCTTTTTCGGCAAGATAATCGTGATAATTAAAACGCACTTTTAGTGAGATTCTGAACGCGATCAGGAAATTGTAGGTTCACATACAACAAAAAGAAGTGAGATTCTGATCGCGATTCAAAATCTATGTTTGCATCTCACTAATTTCTCTCTGTGTGAATCTATATTGTGTTCGAAATATGAACAAGAAAGTGACGTATGTATGTGATATGGTTTATTGACGTGAGTCCTTGATGCTCACTGTGTTAGTCATATAAGGTATTATATAGTGCCTATATAATATAATCACACGGAAGATGTAAATAAGTATTTTAGGATTGGTGTTGGATTGTTTCAAAACTTACGTTGAATATTGATCATTGTTGTATATAGTTACATTAACTACTTAGATGTTTTCTTTCCATCTCAGTTATTGCACAAAAATCACAATTAACAATATTTATGAAGTTTAGTGCTATTTGATGCATGCAGGATAAATCCAAAGGCAAACGTGACGGATTTTTTTTGTTAAGCATCCGGACACAACCCCCTCCCCCCATTCATATCACTTTGACATGAGACTAAATCAATGAAATTACCATCATAACTCTGTTTGGTAACCAAACGGTCTATTGTTCGGTCATGTATACGCACGTCTGCCCTTCAAATGAGCCAAGTTACAAGTATGACAAGCTCACCTACATTTGAAAGTAACCATTCCTTTATCATCGTGTCAAGTCCTTCAAGAAGAAATCGATTGTGTACAACATTAGAGGTAGCCGAAGAAGATTGCACAAGTGCCTTAGAGAGTGGCGTTGTGTGGGTCAAGGGGGCTCCGATCTTACTAGTTGGACGAAATGCAAATTATCTAAGCAAACGAAAAAAGGGGGTGGTATGGGAAAGTATCCTATGGACCTCTTTTCTTGTTTATTTTCACCTTTTGCTTTTTGCTTTTTCACCTTTGGCTTTCTTTTCTCTCTTTAACGATCCATTTTGAGTGGGTCCAACCGTTTTCCTTTAAAGTTCCTTCTCCCATCTCCATTTCCGTTTCTTTCATCTTCCATTTTATAATTTTATTCGACATTCGGTTGAGAATGTGCCCCTGCCCCCAATCAGCCCTCCCTCTTGCAGATACGTCACCGTTGGACCAAAAGCAGTATGTACCTCGTGTGGAGCAAGCTTATAATACAATCATAGATTAGAATGATAAAGGAGACAATATGTGACTAGGACCGCTGTCAACATCATGATGTCATATCGATTTGCCGCCGCCCCAAGCTATGAACCATGTCATCTTCAATGTCAAAGACACAAAGGAAAGACCCCCCTCCCAACCATGTCTCCTTAAATGTCAACGATATTACAAAGGAAAGATTCCCCGGGAGACCGTAACAGAAACAAGGACAGTGGCGGATCCAGGATTCTTTGGCAAGGAGGAAGGTTTGAAAATTCTGTAACAAGCGAAAGCAGAGAGAGAGAGAGAGAGAGAGAGAGAGGGGGAAAACTAAAGAAATAAAGAAAATGGAAGAAAGAAAGAAAATGACATAAAGAACGAAGAACATTTTTTAAAATGAAGGAAAGTAAAGGAAATCAGCCCTCAATTCCTTCTTTCCCCTTCATTTTTTGAGGGGGTGGGTGGCATGTGCCCTCGCACCTTGGACCCGCCGTTGAAAGACCAACAACAACACACGACAATAATTATTGTCTTCCGAGCTGAGCATACTGTAGATTTGTATAATCACATTTGCTTTATTCTCGATTCACCAAATTAACTTCAAATCTGCATTTTTTCGAAGATCCAGGCTGTTTTTCGGTTGTACGAGATGATATCAAATTTCAGAGATTTGTACGCTGTGTTTTTTTCTCATGACAAACACTCGCTCATAAATGTATAGCGTCAACCGTCTTAAGACACAACGGTTCTAAATGTTAAGACAACATGATTAAAAATGAAATGAAATAAATTAAAAGTTCACCGGCAAAATCTTCGCTCAAATAATATTGCCAATCTGCCGTTATTACTTTGTGTTAGAGACATTAAAAATTGGTCTTTAAAGAACTCTTTGAAGCAATATGTTATCTGTGTTCCTACAATAAATCTTTCTCTTACCTGAATTTAAAAAAAAAGCAATATTAATTATAACCTCAAGATTACATGTTGGTATATTTTCCGGTAAGCGCATTTTGAGGTTACAGTTAAGGCCAAAATGTTAACAAATTATGAAAAAAAGTAAGAAGGAGGCCATTTTCTATTTTCTCTTCAAAATGGTTGCTCGGTACATTTTCCAAGACGTCCGGGCGGGCTATTTTCATTTTTTCCGAAAAAGATAATTTTTGCAGTATATTTTTTCGTGATTTTCCATTAAAACAAACTAAACAAATAAATACAATTTATAAAAAAGTAAAACAGCAGGCAGCCTCAAAAAAAAAAGCGGGCAGGGGCGCTAAACATTATACCCCCATAAGTACTGTTTCTTAAACCACAATGTATGTAAAAAGTGTGGCTTAATTGCTCGTCTTTCTTAGCGTGGTAGCACGAGCTGCTCGACACTATAGCAAGTTGTTTGTTTTAGCTCCCAATCGCGACACTAAAAGCTGAATAGACGAACAAAAGTCCTTTTGCAAACTCGCCATGAAGTCATTTTAGACACGAGTTTACCTTTCTAATTGGATATGTCTACAAACCCTTATTACCATTACAGCTTAAGTCTGGCGTACCCTGCAGAATCGTAGACAATGTTTTGTTTGTGTCATTTGCTGAGAACCATGCGTGCCTGGGACTAAACTCTTGGTAAAACAACCATGGTGACGACTTAAAAAACGAGAAGACGGATTGATACAAATTTCGAGTCTAATATAAAATACATGTTAACTTGATTTTTCATCCTCCTTGCTTAAAAATAACCGATACAAACCATCACATAACGCCGATGGATGAAACTCACGTTACACACACTACATGGTGATATGTGGGGGTAACCTTGGGCGAGCTTTCAGGTTGTCGCGGGCATACAGTTCCATTACACTGGTGTATAGTGTTTTGTAATGAATAATTATGGTAATTAAGATATATTCTATACCTCACGGAGCAGTACTTATTGAGCACAAGTACACCGAAAGTCTGTTATTATTGTGGCAGCGGTGGGATTGAGGTCTCTGTGATAAAAAATGCCTCGCCATTTCCCTCGAGCCGAAAGTAAACCTTCGTATTCCTAAAATCATTATAATAATTACCTAAACTCTGATATATGTAGTACACAATGATGTTTTATGCTGAAAATATTATGTAGGCGTGAAGAAAATGGTCTAGGAACGTGAGACGTAGCTGTACTTTACAAGTTTATTACGAGCTTTCGGCTTGTGAGGCCTTCTTCACGCCTACATATTCTGGAACACCCGTTGTCATGTCAGAGTTGAGAATTCTCGCATTTTTGTATATATATATATATATATATATAAATTATAGTCAACAGAAACGATATAAAAACAGATTAAGAAATTAAACAGATGTGTCGTGTATTTATCATTTTGTATCACACTTCATCATGAGACTCTACACTCTTTCTTGATTTATCGAAAAAACATATAGGTCTAAATTTCTATCAAATGCATGAAATGTGAAACCTGAATGTTGCTCTCGAAGACACCTTTAGATACATAAATAAATTTGATAGAATAAAGCTTATCGCGTATGAATGAGAGAACATATAGCTCTCATTTATTTCTTCCAATATATACAATAAAAAAACAAGTTTACATCAAGATTGTAAGGAGGGGATCACCAGAGCAACAAAAAAAACACACAGAAAAAACAGAAAAAGAACAGTTGTATATAAATAAATCATGCTGACGACAGCCGGAGGAGGTGTGGCCGTTGCGACGCCACACTCCAGCACTCTACGAAACCGAGTGGCAAGATAATTGACGTTATTTAACTTGATAATTTAGAGAGAAGGAATCTTTTCATTCGTTTTTTAAAGAGTGCATTTAATTGTGCGTGTTGAATGTCAGATGGCAAGGAATTCCAGATAATGGGGCCAAGGCAACGAACTGATTTAGAAGTATTTTAGTTTCTGCTTTCTTCTGTATATTATGCAGCTCTCAAAGTCGACTTGACATAATACTTGGCAAGAATTATTAGCATCCGAACTGGACTGTCTTGCACTATGCATGTACAGCTTCAGGAGAATCTCTATAACGCCCAGTGCTGTTGAAATCGTATTCTAAGATATTGATCTGTTTAAAGGGAGCAATGACGAGTCTAATTGATTATTTTCCTACTTCTATGAACACTTTAAACGTATTCACGTCATAGCCTTTTGTACAAGAAACCGGGTCTTACCCCTTTCTTTTGGAGTATATATTCAACAGCTGCATTCGTTTTTTGTCTTTTGTCAAAGGCTTAAGGGTTTCTATAAAGTTTGGTAATATTTCAGGTTTCTGTGTGAAGCTCTCAGCCTCTCTCTCTCTCTCTCTCTCTCTCCATCTGTCTGTCTCTCCCTCTCTATCTCCCCATTTATGCCAGCGCATCTCCATTCTCCTCTCGATCTCGATTCAGAAATACACAAAGTAGGATATGATACTTACGCTACTTTGAGCATGTGTTGTATCATGGCAGGGTCCACGGCAGTTTTGGCCGCCATGTTGGTACTCCCTCGTGTGTCACCTCAGCTCCAGGTAACTCTCCATCATCTCGATCCACATATCAATTATTCATACAGGAACATGTTACAGATATGCAACGTTTTAATGGCACTCATCAGGACTCCATTTGTTCGTATCTCTATATATCCAGGGTAGAGTCTACCAGTACAGATTCGAGATTCTTCAAGTGACCTCTGAATAACTTTTCCTCATCTTGATCCAAATATTAAATCATGACTGTATTGTTTCACAAAAACGTTGTACATAGTCTTAGTGTTTTGATATCACTTTTTTCAGAACTCCATTGTGGTGTCGCTCTCTACGTAGTTCTGGAACATTTCGTTCTACCATCTAGGGTACGTTTCGGTAGGGTTGCTACTGAAGCTTGCGAGTTCTTCAAGCGACCTTTGAGGTCATAGGGCACTGTCGTTGGTGTCACGTAGTAGAGTGTATTTCTATATAGTGCAATGAAAAAGGCAAAACCGAATGTTCAAGATATGTTCTTCATTTTCATTGGCAATGTAATAATCAGATTATCTCCAAAACTCAACTTCTTTACAAACCAGCTCTGTACACAATTACTACACTAAATAAAAATCGACTAAAAAACACGTATATCTCGTCAGATGATGGCAACAAAGCTTCCCTTTTGAAATCATTCTTCTAACAAGAGTGACACAAAAAAACGAACTTCCATTTGAAATACTGTGAGGTTCTTTTTTAATGATTTTCGTGGTAATCCTTATGTAATCCCCCAATTTTACCCCAAGCGATCCACTTGACACACCCGATTAAGGAGTGCATTTAATCCGTAACACAGAATAGACTCTCAAAATGTTTAAATATTTGGCTTATAATAGTACATCGTACAATCATTTCTTTGTTACAACAAGATTCTCAAAGCTAGCATGGAGAGACCTACAATAGTATTCATATTGTATATATTTGACCTTATTTATACACATCTAAAGTTCAGTTTCACGAATAATGTATTTACAGGCGTTAGATCCGTAGCAACCGCACGCACACACATAGCGATGCGAAATGAGAAGAATTCTAGTCAACTCAAGCTAAACGATGTACAGTTCCTCAGATACTTGTGATAAGGCTTTTTAAATGTTACAAACGTGCTTTTGATTATCAATTTCCGTGTTATTATAACGATGAATGTTCAGATGTTTGGGAAAGCTTACAATAACATTTAGCTATTTAAATGAAAACTTACAATCTCCAAAACATCCAGCGGAATCCGACTTCAATGCTGGTCCGGTAGGAACACCAAAAATGTTGGATGGACACTCAAAGATACCGTAGATGAAAATATCCGTTGGATAAATATGACGGTAATAACTGAAAATCTCGATTTAGATGTGCGATCCAGAAGTTACGCAACGGCTTGTAAAACAGACATAGTAACCTGCAAACAACCAACTCTGATTGGAATCATGTTTGAAAAGTTTATCGATCCAGATGGCATTTTACTGGTCTAGAGGACATAAGACATAAGAGGATATAGGGGCTTTTATATAGGGGCGCCCAGCCGTGAGAGCCTATTGTAAGAGGGGGTGATGATGAACGCTCGAACGCTCTGTAAAATTGCGAAGTGGGTGAGCCTGAATGGTGTTTGACATAAACAGAGTAATTATATTCCATTGCACTCTGAAGCTGTTTTCATTTGTATACACCCCCGGTGAAAATCTTGCTCATCTCTCTCTCTCTCTCTCTATCTTTATCTCCTTCTCATTTTCTCTCTCTCCCTCTCTCTCTCTCTGTCTCTGTCTCTCTCTCTCTCTCTCTCTTTCTCTTTCCATCCATGCCACTCCTCGTTCGCTCTTCTCCCCTTTTATATCCCCCTTCTCTGTGTTGCCGCCCCTTAATATCCCTCTTTCTATGCCACCCTCTCTCATTTTCGTTCTCTCTTCCGTCTCTCTCCCGGCTTACTTCTCCCCTCTGTCTCTATCTCTCACTCTAAGGAGTAGATTCAGAAACAGTAAAATGCCTAAGACACAAACAAAACCGTTTAAAAAAATACTTCAACGATCAGACAAATAGTTAATTTATGTTTTATTTACAGCCATTTAATGTATTTTTTTTAATTATTATTGATGACGAACATTCCAGCAACATAACTTTTGACAAATAATGAGGCTCACTAAATATCCACTCTGTCGAAAAGTCATCTGAAAGGAGCAAAAATACATTGTGTCGGGGCAATATTTTGTACGAGATACATGTAACGCCAGCAATTAATGTAATAACACATGAAAGAATTGGATAAGGTCTAAAAGGCTTGCATGAACAAATATCAATGTACACAAATATCATTCTATGAAGCAAACAATTTAATACAAAATCATTATGGTCCTGGACGATATAGGCCTATACGAATTTAGAAACATCTTTCATGAACAGATTTTTTTTCTCGCAGATCGCAGGCAGATGGCGCTACAGTAGTTATCATCACATCGCTTCATTGAATAACATGGCTACATTCCGGGAGACCGACAGTCCATTAGACCGACATGTCCGTCTCGTGGGCCTTCCGACAACTTTTGTCAGGGTTCACCAGACTGACATTGTCGATGTTCCAAGGATAACACATGTAACTCCTTGGACATGTCGCTCAAACAGCTGCCCAATTTAAGTACATGTACTTTTAAATATCACTTGAAACATAATCTTCTTCTTCAGTATGAAAATGCTTAAGAAGGTCATCATGATGGGAGACCATCGTTATTATCATCACTTGTTGGTTGGCTGCATCACACACCCGTTTTTGTTCTTCTTTTGTCTTGTTTTTTGGTTTCATTTATTATGTAACAAGTATGCTTCAGAGGTTTCCTCCTCATTACTGTAGATTATTGTTAGCATCATTTGTATTTGATGACTTGCATAATATCAATTTTTTTACTGTTGTAATACCACCTATTTACCACTATTTTTTTTTTTGGCTCCCGAAAATTTGAAAATCGCGCCGGCCGATAATTCGCTCAGTGGGGGGTCGGGGCCCTCGAAAATTTAAAAAAAAATCGCACCCCCTCCTTGAGCGCCAGGGGAGGGTGCCCATCTCCAAAATAAGGTAAAATTAACGTTTTTCCCCCAGGGGTGGGGGCCCGGTCCCCCTGGATCCGCCACCGATTGTTGTCATCCATTATTAGATGGTTAACGAGATCAAAGACTTTTTGTTTCGTCAGCCTTCTCACATCTAGTATGAAGATTCATGAGATTCGTTTTAAAGTGAAACGGACAGACATACACACTCTCTCTGTTTCTTTTCCGTATATCTTCTATCTTTCACTCCTCTCTCCACTTCTTTTTAATTCCGCTGTACACTACATGGAGGACGCAGATCGGAGCATCCCAAAGCACCTTCCGATATTCCTTTAATGCTCCTCTTACAAGAGATTTCATTTCAAAGTTATCATGTTGTCCACATAATATTGATTCACATAATAATACAGTTTTGTAGAGTATTTTCGAGCAATCTGTTTCCTTATATTATATCACGACTTTTTCCTTTCCCTCTTTCCTCTCGCTATCCCCTTTTTTTGCAATTCGATTGGGAGGGCACGTCCGCCCGTGCCCCTCCCCCGTAGCTACACTATTGGGTATTATTGTCATGTGACATAAAGAGGTCGATCTTAGTTGATACTGGATCTTAAAGGATAACATTATATATCTCTATTTACTTGATAGCAGATTGTAAATCAGTAATTATCTTCCTCCACTTAGTAATATTCAAATCTATTGTCTTAGTTTTATTTTCCTCTACTACTAGTTTGTATTTCAACATAAACATTCTCGTTACTACATTTTTATTTAATTGATTTCCAACACTCGCTTTATAGATTGCAAATAAAGCATAATGAAGTATTAAATCAATATCTGTAACAATTTCTTTAGCGTCATGAAAGCCATATACAACACAAATAGGTGAGAATTTAAAATTTCTACAGAAGGAGTTACATAATAATATTTCAATAGCGTTCCAAATAGGTAAATATTTTCGCATTCAAAAAATATATGTATTATGGTACCAGGTTTGTTACAGTAATAACACAAACATTTTTCTTTGATTTTCCATTTGAATAAATTAATAGGTGTTGGTAAAATATTATACATAAATTTAAAGTTGAATTGTATTAAGTAATTATCACGAGCATATTTAAACAACCATTTATTCGTAACGACATAAATTGTGTACACATGTCAGCCATATTTATGCCTCCATTTTGAAGAGTATTTATCATGTTTTCCTTTTTCACTTTTGCTCTATTACCCCATACAACATTATAAAATAACTTTTCATACGCTTTTTATCCATTCCATAGGGCATGATAAAATTTGAGCTGTATGAATCAATTTTGAAATCACAAGACTTTTTAAGATAAGTACTTTCCCTTTAAATGTCAAGTTCCTCCGTTTCCAAGAAGTTAAAAGCTGTTGTATTTTAATAAATCTTTCTTGAGACCAATTCATATTCATACTCAAAGATTTATTCTTACTGAAGTATATACCCAGAGATTTAACAAAAGTTTGACACCAACTTATATTCTTTATTGTCTCTCAGGGAGAAGTTTTACCCAACCATATAGCTTTAGTTTTTTTCGTATTTAAATGTATTCTCGATACCCTTTCAAAATTTTCAATCACATGTATTACCTTCCTTCCAGATTCAACGTCTTGTACAAAATTTGTCATATCATCAGCCAGTTGAGCTACCTTAATTTCTGTATTGTGTTTTCCGATAGTAATACCTTTAATATTTACATTCTGTCTTATTCTATTTCTTAAAACTTCGTTTTGTTTTAAGTTGGTTGTTATTTCTACCGCACATTCTTTTGATTGCTTTCGTCGCATGTTCCCGAAAAATTTGACTCGTCAATAGGTAAATAAGGCAATTCCACCACCTGGTGCTAAGTTCAACGACGCAACCAATTAAGAATGGGACTCTGTAACCCGGTTCCCCCAGTCTGGGGAAGAGGTACAGAATATTAAAGCCCCATATCCCCATGCCTGCATAACATAAAACGGTGATTACGAAAACTGTGCGCACCCCCTTAAAGATGTCTTGGCCATTGCGTTGTCTGTTGATTCCCTGTTGACCTGCAGTTCTCAAGTTCATCTTACGAATATGTCGGCATGTGATGAAGATCAGACAAACGTTACATGACGTTGTTATCACGATTGTAAGGGCTGCAGGGAGGAACATCAAACTCCCGATCATGTCCATGTAAACCAAGTCACTCCATTGCACGTCTGTACCGTTACATTTGCAAAAACTTCTGACCATTTCTGTGCTCAGGAATCCCGGGATAGGCCATAGAAATGCCGTGAATATCACAGGGATTACTAGCGCAAAGAAGAGCACACATTTAGCTCGTTTTGGTGTTGCCAATATCGAATAACGCAATGGCCAAACGATCGTCAACACACGGTCCAAATTGATACAACAAAGTAAGGCAAGCGTTTGGTTGAAAACTGAGTAGTATATGGTAGGCATGAAAATGCAGAAGTGACCGGGAATCGACGAGATGGTGGTGGCTGTAAAAAGGATATTAGAGTCCCAGAAAACACCAAACAGGCCTCCGCACAGGTCAACTATGGCCAATGCTTTGAGGAACAGACGTGTGTTTTCCTGAAAAGCATTTTGGCAAGTCTGCAGAATGTAGAGGGTGAATGCGTTGCACACACAGATCAAGATGGCGCATATTGAGTACAATACACCGGCAATGTATCTCCCGGCTAACGAAAAAAAATTGACGTTGGTTGAGTTGCCCGTATCATTCATCATGAATTTTCTGCAAAACAATTTGGGGAAAGAAATAAACATGAGGTTGTGCTTCTTGAAGAGTTGGGTCAGAATTTGTTGGAAAATGGCATATACGGAAGTGTAATATATGTTATAGTCCGTATTTTCATTCTTAATAGGTTTCCTATTTTTGTTGAATTCCGAAGGCTGAAGATTGTTTAATTTTTACTATAATATTCAAAGAACTTACCCTTAATTGTTTTCCTATTTCTTTTGCGAATCTTACGACGAAGCACTCGAAATTAAATCTGAATCAGATAAAGTATGATAACGCTGATGTGATGTGAAACAGATATGAAATGTAAAGCAAACGTGACGATAATGAAAGAAAATGCAAACATCGTCGTGACTCGTGAGGATGATGTAATCAAGTCAGGCAGAGAGTCAGAGAGCCGGATAAGTGGCAAATCCAGAACTTGACGAAAGGGGGCGGGGACGATCGTGGAGTCAATGGAATTCTCTACGGAACGCGAAAAGGATGGAGTAGCGGCGGATGTACCGATGAAGCAACCGGCCCCCCCCCCGACCCCGTCTTGTCGACCTTCTTTGGGAGAGGGGGGGGGGGGGGGGGGGCTGGATATCGGTTCTACCCTTTGCTGGATAATAATAATAGTGAACATTTATAATGCACCATGTCTGTCAAAAATTACACTCCTGGCGCAGTTGTATTATTACATGTACGGATAATACCACCTAAGCAGCGACTTGTTTGCCAAGGTAATGTAACAATGTGGTGTCATGACAACTGTCTTAGTGCACATCATCCAGTTAATTAAAGTGATTCGCAAATTAGATAGTTGATGTGGTGTTCCAGATTCTGAGAGGAAACGTTTACCCGCTTTGTAGGAGTTGGGACGTAATATCAACTCACAAAGCAGGGGCGAATCTACGGGGGGGGGGGGGGTTAGGGGGTTTAAGCCTCCCCCACCCCCTTGCGCTAGCTGCGAAGTGAAAATGTGATGTGCATAGAAAAATGCCATCATGTGTCCAGACCCACACAATATTAGTATACAAATAATACACATCAGTGAGGGCATTAGTAAGAATTACCCACACGAGGTACCTTTGGAACAGTCTCGCCTCGGGCGTTTGGACTGTTTTGAAGGTACCAAGTGGGGGTAATTTTACTAATGCCCGAACAAAATGATGTGTATTATTTGTTTTATAAGATTTGTTTTATTTGTTTTATAAAATGATGTTTTCTAACATGATTTTGATAATGACCGGTCATTACCATTGGCTAATGACCGGTCATTACCCAAATTACGCGTGATTACGCGTTAGGCAAAATAAATGCCTGGTCACGTGTACGCTTTCAACCAATCATTTGATTAGGATCCACGTCATTATCTTATAATAAATGATAGTAGATGCCAGGAAAACATCACTATACGGGGGTTCCAAATAGCAAATAAAATCGCCTCGCCGCTACGCGGCTCGTGGACGATGCTCCACATCGTAGTTGGGTTACCCCCCCCCCTAAGCAAAAAGCTAGATCCGCCCCTGCAAAGGTTCTATAACTTACTACTTAGGGTAGGTGTAGGGAATTGGAGACCACCAAGCTTGAACACATCACTGTCTGTCCGTGTTGGCTTCAATATTGCTATAGAGCCATCTGTGTCCTTTAACAACACTACTGCATATATCCAATTCATTTCGAAGACTAAAATGCGTTCTTTCTCCGAGAAAATTGGCAAAATTGACCAAGCCCATAGGAAAGAAATGAGCCTGCCGCATACTCCTGCGGCAGACTTGCCGCAGATCTGCAGCAGTCCTGCCGCAGACAGTCATCTTTTTCACATGCAAATTAGTTTTGCCGCAGACTTGCCGCAGACTTGCCGCATACTCTTTCAGTATGATAAAGAGTCTGCGGCAGGTCTGCCGCAGACTTGCTGCAGACTTGCCGCATACTCTTTCAGTATGATAAAGAGTCTGCGGCAGGTCTGCCGCAGACTTGCTGCAGACCTGCTGCATACTCTTTCAGTATGATGAAGAGTCTGCTGCAGACCTGCCGCAGACTCTTCATCATGAATATTCATATCTCATATAGACCTGCTGCAGACCTGCCGCATACTCTTTCATATCCAGTACGTGGCAATAAAGTATGCATGTAGAAGAACCAGTGATAAACTGATTGATACTTCATAATCGATATTGGCAATATCGATATTACCAATATACCAATATATATCAATATTACCAATTAGGTATATTCTATTCTCAATTGTATTAACTCCATCACATAGATCATTTGAAGTGTATTCAAGAGTAACATTTAAAAAGACACAGGCTCGTACACACATATATATACTAAATATGTATATTGTTTCTCGGTTAGTAATCATATAATCAATATATCTATTGCTAAAACGTGAATGTAATTGTAACATAATCAGACAAAATAATCTATTGGTTAACTAATAGCAAAAGGAAAATAGAAATCACAAAAATGATGTGCATTGTCTTAATTTGCTTAACAAATCATGATAAATGTATTTTTCTGTCACACGTGTAAAGTAATAATGAATATGCATGAGATGATTGGTTTCAATTGGTTTCAATTGGCCCTAGCAAATTGTTTGGTTTGACAGAAGCTAAAAAGACAATTAACAGTGCTAATTAACACAGGAATTTACAAGATCATGGGCTCAGCCTGCAACCTCATATGGTACTGCATGTCCTACAAAATGGCCGCCTATAGCCTTGCTTCAGACTGTATAATTTCCCACTTTTCTGTGGCAGACCTGCCGCAGACTGTTCCTGTGGCGTACTGGTATGTGGCAAGTCTGGAGCAAAGTTTCGCCCTGCCGCAGACCGTTCCTGTGGCATACTAGTATGCGGCAAGTGTGGAGCAAAGTTTCATCCTGCCGCAGACTGTTCCTGTGGCATACTAGTATGCGGCAAGTCTGGAGCAAAGTTTCATCCTGCCGCAGATCTGCCGCAGACTGTTCCTGTGGCATACTAGTATGCGGCAAGTGTGGAGCAAAGTTTCATCCTGCCGCAGACTGTTCCTGTGGCATACTAGTATGCGGCAAGTCTGCAGCAAAATTTCATCCTGCCGCAGATCTGCCGCAGACTGTTACTGTGGCATACTGGTATGCGGCAAGTCTGCAGCAAAATTTCTTTCTGCTGCATACTCCGGCATACTCTTTGCCGCAGACTAAAAGCCTGCGGCAGATCTGCGGCAGATTTTGCTCTGATATAAAAACACAATTTTCACTGAATTTTGTGGTGTATGCAGATATTTAGAGGTGGCTCTTGACAAGTAGTTTTAAAAGGAAGTTTATGAAGTGTGCCAACCATCACAGAAAACTTATGGCCATTGTGTGTTGTAAATGCGTGTTGAAATGCACATTATGAATGGTGTCTGATCAGAAATGTGTGCAGGCAATGGGGGACACCAGGTCCAAGATGGGGGTCGTTTGTTGTGAATGTCGAGTATGCTGAGGACAGTCAATGACCCGATGCTGGTTGGTTAATTGTCCATGTACAGAAATATTTTGGGCCACATTTGATTTATTTATTTCTGTTTGATTTTCTTTTTCTTTTGCCCTATTAAAAATATATAACAAACAAAACATTGCAAATTTTACACATTTCAAAAGAACTTTTGTCGAATAAAGTAACTAATCGAAAACATCAAACAGGAGGGTTGACAAAGTAAGCAAAGCTTGATAGCATGACTACCTTCAATGGATACATAATAATACGAATATGGTGGAATTTTTTTTGGGAAAAGGGTAAAGAGAGAGAGAGAGAGAGAAAAGAAAAAAAGAAAGAGGGGGTGTATATCAAGATTCACAGATGTATGAGGTACAATGTAGTTGGATTTCAATTTGATAAATGAAGACAAAAAAAAGAAGATGCACATTTGAATATTTGGTGGCCAACTTGGGATGCATTATAGAATGAGAAAAACTCACGAGGTTTCTGGACAATATGAATAAAAGTGTGAGATCAGTGAGCTGGTTTATATAGACTTTAAACCTTTGTTTGTAAACAAAACAGATTTTGGGAGTATCCAGTATGCCACATTGTTTTAAAATCGTTTCAAAATTACAGTAAGTTCATTGGCTGCATGTATCTATTCAAAAAGTGTTTGAACTAACTATAACAATCCCATTTTCATTCAAATTGTACTTTAAATGTCTTCATTTGTAACTGTCCCTTATTACCTGCACATGTAGGCAATGAGAGACCTTTGGTGATGACGTCATTAATCATTGTTATCTTATTAATCAGTTACATGATGACCACAATTTTGTTACCAAATAAAGAGAAGAAGTTACTGAAGAGAATACAAAACTTTCTGTATGTGTAACATTGTTCATGTTTATGTAAATTATGCAAATGTGCTTAAGGGTCTCCAATTCCCTGCACCTACCCTATCCCCTCTCTGGAAAGATATCATATCTAATAAAGGTATACGAGACAGAAGACTTTTGGTCTTGTCAGTCTTCCCACATATAATATAAAGGTTCGCGAGATAGAAGACATTTGGTCTCGTCAACCTTCTCATGTTTGATATGTGGGTTCACAAGACAGAAAACTTTGGTCTCGTCAGCCTTCTCATATCAAATATGAAGGTTCACAAGACAGACAACTTTGGTCTCGTCAGCCTTCTCATATCAAATATGAAGGTTCACAAGACAGAAGACTTTTGGTCATGTCAATCAACCTACTGATATTTATCATGAATGTTCGTGACATCTATAATGATGGTTCATGAAGGTAGACGTTTTTCTATGCATCCGCATCCCGTATGGTAAAAACTGCCTTATTGCATCATGTCCACGACGTTAGGGAATTACTATTCTTTGTAAGAGTCCAATTTTTATGATGGATCTTAAAGAATGATCTCTAGTGTAGAAGTAGTAATCTGGTTCAGAACAGTTGTAGATCATAATGGAGTGTATTGTCCGTTTCACCTTTCCACAGATATGAATCGATGCTAGATGATGAGTTGGTTGTTTCGTCTACCACACATTCGCTTGATTGCTTTCGTCGCATGTTCTCGAAAAGTTTGACTCGTCGAAAGATAGATGATGCAATTCCACCATCGGGTGCTAAGTTCTACGACGCAGGCGACTATGAATGGGACTTTGTACACCGGAATCCTAAGTCTGGGGGTGATGTACAGAATAATAAAGCCCCAAGTCCCAATGCCTGCATAACAGAAAACGGTGATTACGAGAACTGTGCGCACCCCTTTCAAGATGTCTTGGCCATTGCGTTGTTTGTTGACTCGCTGTTGACCTGCAATTCTCAAGTTCATCTTACGAATATGTCGGCAGGAGATGAAGATCAGACAAACGTTACAGATCGTTGTTATCATAGTTGTAAGGGCGAAAGGGAAGATCATCAAACTCAAAGTTGTTGTTATCGAGATATCACTCCCAATCATGGTAGCGTCAACCCAGCCACTCCGTTGCCCGTCTTTATCGTTCAAATCGCAAAAATCTCTGACCAATTCTGTAATTGGGAATCCCGGGATAGGCCATAGAAATACCGTAAATAACACAGGAATTACTAGCGCGAAGAGGAGCGCACATTTCGCACGTTTTGTTGTTGCCAATATCGGATAACGCAGGGGCCAAACGATCGTCAACAAACGGTCTAAATTGATACAACAAAGTAAGGCAAGCGTCTGATTGAAATTTGAGTAGTATAGGGAAGGCAGGAGAGTGCAGACGTGACCGGAGATCGCCGAACTGCTGGTTGTTGTAAAAAGGAGATTAAAGTCCAATGTAACACCGAACAGACCCCCGCACAGGTCAACAATGGCCAAGGCTTTGAGAAACAGACGTGTGTTTTCCTGAAAAGCGTTGTGGCAAGTCTGCAGAATGTAGAGGGTGAAAGCGTTGCTCACCGAGATCACGATTGCGCATATTGAGTATAATACACCTGTAATGTATCTTTCGGTTGACGAAAACAGTTCAGAGTTGGTAGCATTACCCGTTTCATTCATTATGATTTATTCTGAAAAACAATTTGAAAAAATAAAATTATCATGAAGTCGTACGTGCTCTGGGAAGACTCGGGTCGGGATTCGTTGGAAAAGGGCCGGGCTGGTCGTATATTCTGAAATGCAATATTTTCAATAGGCTCTATTTTAATTCAGAATTTACCCTTCATAGGTTTCCTATTTCTTTTGAAATTATACGACGAAGACTGTTGTTACCAGATTGTTGCATTTTCATTCTTACTAAAATAATCAAAGAACTTAACATTAATTGGTTTCCTATTTATTTTGCAAACCTGACAATGTTGTTACCAGATTGTTGCTTTTTATTTCTTACTACAATAATCAAAGAACTTACCCTTACCTATTTCTTTTGTAAATCTAACGACGAAGCACCCAAAAGTAAATCTGAATCATAAACAGTATGATAACGGCGATGTGATGTTAAACAGATATGAAATGTTAAGCAAATGTGACGATAATAAAAGAAAATGGGAACATCCTGGTACATGATGTGAGGATGATATAATCACGTCGTGCACAGAATCCAGAACTTAACGAATGGGGGTGGGGACGATCGAGAAGTCGATAGAATCCTCGTCGGAACGGGGAAGGGGTGAAGGGGCGGCGGATGTACCAATGTACTTATGCAGCACCCCCGTGTTGTCAACCAACTGCAAGTTGTACTTACTGTTTTCTTCTTTTGGGCCTTCAAACAGAGGGGGGTGTCGGCTCTACCCTATGCTAGATACGACACGTAGGGACAATAGCAACGCCAAATAGCGCGGTGTGTTCGACAAGGTAAAGTAATAATTCAAACACATTAACCGCCTTTTAGGTCGGAGAATATTTTGGTGTCATGGCAACTGTTATAGTAAACATCATCCACTAAATTAAAGTGATTCGCAAATGGATAATTGATTGGTGATCAAGATTGTGACAGGGCACGTTTTCCCGTTTTGTAGGAGATGGGTAATAATATCAAATACCCAAGCTTTTATAAGTTGTTATATACCTCACTTAAGAAATCCAGCCATCTGATTGGTCGAAATTGCAGTCGTGGTTTTAGCCATTCCCGTTAATAAATGAAAAATGCCAAACCCATGTAATAGTTCTAGAGTAAATCAGTAAAATCCCGGCAAAATTCCAGTTACCGGGAAAATAGTTCAGTCTTGCTGAAATACCCATTGGGTCATGTGTTAAAATATGCTCTGAGCGAGCGCGGATACCATCCATTGTGTGTGTGCGAATTGGTCGCTTAATTTTTTTAGATTTGTTAATAAGACGAGACGATGTCGATCGTAATACTAAACCGGCCTAGATTCTACTTATAGTTTCCAAACAAGGCAAAAATGGCTAAATAAACTATTCCTAGATTTCAACTCTTTGATGATGACAATTGCAAGACTTGATTAATTCTGCTGACAGCAAGAACACCAAAAGGGTACGTGAAGTTCTCCATACAAATATTTCAAGATTAGGTCTAGATCTAGGCTACCTGCAAGTTATCAACACAGACCTCGATAGCGTAAACAAATGCAAAGTCGGAGCTGGACAACGTAGATCTAGGCCTAGGCCTACTCCAAAAGTTGTACGCTGGTGCTAAAGTCTAGACGGAAGAACGGTTCTGTATACATGAAGAAATCAATTTTAACTAGTATTAGATTCGGACTTAGTTGTCATTTCCTCAATTCTAACAATTCTCGATAGCGTAAACAAACTTGACTACCATGATTGGTAAGTCGCACATGTATTCTATGACCCTTTTCGGTATATAAAAGTATTAATGTATACACTCTCGGGAAGGTTACAATCGAGCTAATGCCCTCGGCAAGCCTCGGGCAATAGCTCGATTTTTAACCTCCCCTTGAGCGTATAAAAACAACTATGTCTCGAAAATTAAAGCAGTCATTAATACTATACTACTTATCCCCTCTCTGGAAAGGTATCATTTTCTATCAGGGAAATTGTGTAAACGTTCACACTTGACTCAACCACCGTTTTGGAATCCATTAGTTGACGCTAAAAGTAAGTCTTTTACTGGAGTGATATGGTTCAATAGGGAGATCGAATTTTGAACTGATATATCGCATCGCCCTGGGCCGCGTTTGACGAAACCGTCCTGAGCACAAGTTCGTCGGCACTCATTGAAATTAAATGCACGTGTTCAAATTAACACGTGTTTCAATGGGATGTCAGTGTCGGTGAACTTGTATATACGATGGTTTTGTGAAGCACTGTCCAGTGTGCAAAAGTAATAATACCTCAGTGACACTGACTAGACCGACGTCAGACTGTTAATACAAACACCAAACAAAAACATTACAAACCTCAACATTGCTTAAGTTTTGTCACTTATTGGTTGGCTTCGAGTCGGTTCGATAATATAATTAGTTCAATAGTTTTAACATATCTACCGCTTTTGGGCGACAATGCAATACGTTTCCATGGAAACTGTCACAACAGGCAACATTGAAGTTAATTAGAATACCGAATTTTGTCACTCAATCAATGATCTAGACTGGTATTTAGTTCATACTCTTTCAAACGATGTCAAGATAATCAATGTAAGCGATATCATGTATAACGGATCATTATGGTTTATTACTGTTTACACGAGGACGTTCATCAACTTCGTCACTTCAGATATTACCATTTTTGTTTGTAATTTCGCACGGCTATTGCAGCTCCGTTGAAAGTCAAAGCAATACTTGTTTCTTGCCCCGGGGAAGGAGTCAGGATTAAGATGAATGAGGCAAAATTAAATTTACTAAAAATTAATTAAATACATATGTATAACAATTTTAAATGGCCGGTTTATTTAGGCCATCTCACAACCGGTGGATTTCTACCCCTCCCCCGCCTCCTCCTCGATCTCGTCGGTGGTGCAACGAGTTATTTTAAAATTTGGCACATAGATAGAGTAACTCAATACGTTAATGTTTTCATAACTAACAGCATTTTTTAATAATCACCGATTATTCATATATGTGATCATGCTTCTAGTGTATTGGTTTCAGATTGTAATTTTGACAGTTTTTGGATGCTCCGAATGTTATGAATGTTGTGTCAAGGGATGCGCTATTGACTCATGGCTTAAAGCTCATGAAAGCACGGGGTTCTCGGAAAAAAATACAACGGTTGGACTTTACTGCCCTGGCCTTTATTACGGTTAAAATGGTTTGTATCACTCATCTTATTTGTATACAACGATTAGATTTATTGTTTGTCAGACAAATTGCAGTCCTGAGAAACCGGATTCTCGAGAGTCGTGCTTTTTATATGAAATCTTGTTAATGGATACAATTTATGATGTTCTCACTCTCCCTCGTCCTTCTCACTATTCTCCTTCACCTTCCTTCATCCTCTCCCTTCCCCTCTCTCACTCTCCCTCTTTTTTTCTCTCTCTCTCTCTCTCACTCTCTACCTCCCTATGATTAAGAAAGAGTACAATGATTAACACGACATGCCTGAGACACTAACACAAACACTTAAAAATACTTCAAAGATCAGACAAATATTATTTTTTATGTTTTATTTACAGCCTTATAATATTTATTATTTTTGATAACGAAGATTCTAGCAACTCAACTTTTCTCAAATAATAAGGTTCACTAAATATCCACTCTGTGAAAAAGTCATCTGAAAGACAAAACATACATTGTTTAGGGGTTGAAAGGGAGCTCAGAATGTTTTGATGAAAGGCAGCTTTTTGTGTAAGATATATGTAACACCAGCACTTAATGTAAATATCGATAACGCATAAATAAATTGATAAAGGCCTAAAAGGTCTACATGAAGAAAAATATATGTACACAAATATCATTCAATGAAGCAATCAAATTTACATGACATCATTATGGTCCTAGACAATAAGTAATAAATAATAAATAATATTAATAATAAAAACGTTGCTTATAAAGCGCATACCACCGAAATCTCTAAGTGCTAAATAGGCCTATATTAATTAAGAAACAATTTTCATGAACATAATTTTTCTCTCGGATCTCAGGCAGATTGCGCTACAATAGTTACTACAAGTAGATATCATCACATCGCTTCATTGAATAACATGGCTACAGTCCGGGAGACCGACAGTCCATCAGACCGACATGTCAGTCTCGTGTGCCTTCTGACAACTTTTGTCAGGGTTCACCCGACTGACATGGTCTACTGGGATTTCCAAGGATAACACATAATAGTCACGTCTGACAGGATTATTATTTTGTTTTAAAGTTCAAAATGGTCGGTTGATGTGGACACTTGTGAGCTGACAGAACTCCTTGGCAATGTTATGTCGGGGGGACTTCCTCTTGGTAGATGGTTCACAAAGGCACAAAGTTCACAAAGTATGAAAACGTTGACGAGACCAATGGATGTTGATCTTGTCAAAGAAAGTCTTGTCAGCCTTCATACGACTAGTATCATGGAATTTCGGAAACCGAAGACTCTCGGGCTCATCATGATTCTCACAATTAAAGTATGAATATTCAAATGACCAAAGACTTTTAGTGTAGTCAACCTTCTGACATCTAGTATGAAGCTTCGTGAGACCAAATAGTTTTGGTCTCGGCAAACGTCTGAAATATAGAACAAGAGTATAAAGGTTTGCGAGACAGAAGACTTTTGGTCTCGTCAGCCTTCTCACATCAAATATGAAGGTTCACGAGACAGTAGACTTTTGGTCTCGTCGGCCTTCTCACATCTAATATAAAGATTCGCGAGACAGTAGACATTTGGTCTCGTCAGCCTTTTCACACCTAATATAAAGGTTCGCAAGACAGTAGACTTTCGGTCTCGTCAGCCTTCTCACATCTAATATGAAGGTTTTCGCGAGACAGTAGACATTTGGTCTCGTCGGTCCCCTCACATAATATAAAGGTTCGCGAGACAGATCACGTTCGGTATCGTCAGTCTTCTCACATCTATTATAAAGGTATGCGAGACAATAGACTTTTTGTCTCGTCAGCAGTCTCATATCAAATATGAAGGTTCACGAGACAGAAGACTTTTGGTCATGTCAATCAACCTTCTGATATTTATCATGAATGTTCGTGATATCTAGAATGATAATCCACGAAGGTTGACATGAAGAAAGATGTTTTTCTACGCATCCGCATCCCGAATAGTAAAGATTGCCTTTTTGGCCCATGTTTCTGAGTTGAAATTGCATCATGTCCGCGACGTTAGGGAATTACTATCCTTTGACATAAAGAGTACAATTTAGATAATGGATCTTAAATGATGATCAAGCAGTGTAGAAGTAGTCTTCTACTTCATGACATTTATAAATCAGTCATGGAAGATATTGTCCATTAATCTTTTCACATATATGAATCGAATGCTAGATGATGAGTTGGTTGTTTCTTCTACCACACATTCTCTTGATTGCTTTCGTCGCATGTTCTCGAAAAGTTTGACTCGTCGAAAGATAGATGAGGCAATTCCACCATCTGGTGCTCAGTTCTACGACACATCCGATTACGTATGGGACTGTGATCCCCGGTCGCCCCAGTCTGGGGAAGATGTACAGAATATTAAATCCCCATATCCCCATACCTGCATAACAGAAAACGGTCAATACGAGAACTGTTCGCACCCCCTTCAAGATGTCTTGGCCATTGCGTTGTTTGTTGATTCCCTGTTGACCTGCAGTTCTCAAGTTCATCTTACGAATATGTCGGCAGGAGATGAAGATCAGACAAACGTTAGAGAACGTTGTTATCATGATTGTTAGGGCTGCAGGGAGGAACATCAAACTCCACGTTATTGTTTTCGAGAAATCACTCCCGTTAATGTTAGCGTGAACCCAGTCACTCCATTCCACGTCTTTACTGTTCAATCCGCAAAGAAACCTGACCATTTCTGTACTCGGGAGTCCTGGGATAGGCCATAGAAATACCGTGAATAACACAGCGATTATTAGCGAGAAGACGAGCGCATATTTAGCTCGTTTTGATGTTGCCAATATCGGATAGCGCAAAGGCCGTACGATCGTCAACAAACGGTCCAAATTGATACAACAAAGTAAAGCAAGCGTCTGGTTAAAAACCGAGTAGTATAAGGTAGGCATGAGAGTGCAAACGTGAACTGGGATCACCGAGATGGTTTTGGTTGTAAAAAGGAGATGAGAGTCCCAGAAAACACCAAACAGACCTCCGCACAGGTCAACAATGGCCAATGCTTTGAAGAACAGACGTGTGTTTTCCTGAAAAACGTTTTGGCAAGTCTGCAGAATGTAGAGGGTGAATGCGTTGCACAGCAAGATCAAGATGGCGCATATTGAGTACAATACACCGGTAATGTATCTCCCAGCTAACGAAAACAGTTCGGAGTTGGTTGCGTTGCCCGTATCATTCATCATGAATTTTCTGCAAAATAATTAGAGTAAAGAAATAATCATGAAGGCGTGCTTCGAGAAGAGTCGGGCCGAGATTTATTTGAAAAGGGCGGGGCTGGTGGCATATACTGAAGTGCACCATTTGTAATAGTGTATATTTCTTATATATATATATATTCCTTTAATAGGTTTCCTATTTGATTTGCAAATCATACGACAAAGATTGTTGTTACCAGATTGTTGCATTTACATTTTTACTAAAATAATCAAAAATCTTACCATTAACTATTGGTTTCCTATTTCTTTTGCAAATCTTACAGCGGATCACCCGAAATAAAATCTGAATCAGATACAGTATGATAACGCTGATGTGTTGTGAGACAGATATGAAATGTAAATCAAATGTGACGATAATGAAAGAAAATGCTAACATCATCGTGAGGATGATGTAATCAAGTCAGGCAGAGAATCAGAGAGCCGGATATGTGGCAAATCCAGAACTTGCAAAAGGGGATGGGGACGATCGTGGAGTCGATGGAATTCTCTATGGAACGGGAAAGGGTGGAAGAGCGGCGGATGTGCCGATGCACAGTGGGCCAGGGAGGAACCAAAGTGTGCCAAAACTAATTTCTGGGGATTTATTTTCTATAAATCCATAGGAAATGTTTGGATGTCCAGGGATTTCCGCTTAAATAGTATTACCAACATTTTCTCTGATATCTAAGCTTTAAGTTGATACCAGATTTGGCTGCCCGATTGTGCCCGTTATTATGTTAGAGCCGTTTTCTTTGCAACATTGCCCCGAAAAATGTGTTTATTTTGGTCCGCGGTGTCAGAACAAGTGTCACGCGCCCCCAAGCGCCGTGATTTATGACCGCGAATCCTTCATGATTCAGCCGCGGACTAAAAACAAACATATTTTTCGGGACAATGTGGCAAGGGGGAATCGGCTCTAACATGACAACGGGCAAGATCGGGCAGCCAAATTTGGTATCAACTTAAAGCTTAGACATCAGACAAAATGGTGGTATTAAAATATAAGCGGAACTCTGCGGAAATCTAAACGTTTCCTCTAGATTTATAAAAAACATGGATAATTAGTCAATTTTTCAGTGAATTAACCTTTAATATATCATGAAGATTGTGTTTCTATACATTTTAACCAATTCATGCAACAAAATAAACTATCAGGAATATGTGAGAGCAATTTCATATCAATAACTTAAGAACTTCATGTTAAATTGAAAGATTTATAAAATAAGTCACTTTTGCACTAAAACTGTGAATATGTAGGATTTTGCTGTTTGAAGGAGTAAATTTATTCCCTAGTTGTGCTTACCGGAATTAAATATTTTACTGAGGTATTCCTCAATGTATTACAGTTCAACTGGTCAAGAAGAGAATTGAAGAGAAATAAATCACCAAAAATGAGTTTTGGCGCACTTTGGTTCCTCCCTGGCCCACTGTGCGTTGCCATGGTTACGCGAACGAGCGTTGAATCGGCTGTGCGTAAACGAAACAGTACAAATGTGTACCGATTATGCCTAATAATAATCGATGGACGTGGGGAGGAAAAGTGCCTGCACATGCAGAGTCGCAAATAATCGCAAAAAGAAATACCATACATGGAAAGCTTAGGTTTTGGCGGACATTTTGAGATTAACATCACTGCGGGAATCGGCCGGAATCCTAATAAACATGCTACTTTTATAAAAATTTGCAATTTTTTCTTTTTTGTGTGAAATTTAATGCTTATTTTTCCCAAAATGAAGCTTCCATAAATTTGGTCATTGTATTTTCTAATTGGGTTACCAATAGGCAAGAAGTGCACGCAGTATCAAGTTGATTGCTTTTCCCTTCATAAATTCTCAACACCTATTGTAAAGTTGCCACTTTTATCATTTTTGGAGCAACATATAGATTTTCCCATGTTCGCAGGGGTTTATGACACTTTTAAAACTCGCTAAATATTAAAATATGGGTGGACAAATATTCTTTAGAATGTTTTCTTCCCCAAGCGAATGAAAAAAATATAAAAATTCACATTCGCCAATTTTGAATTTTGGCACACTTTGAGGCGATTCTGGCCCACTGTGCGATGTAGCAACCCCCCCCCCCCCGTGTTGCCGCCCAACTGCAAGTTTTCTTAGGTTTTTCTTGCTTTGTGGACTCCGAAGTCCAGCGACTTGTTTGCCAAGCTAGGTAATGTAACAATGTTGTGTCATGGCAACTGCCGTAGTGAACATCATCCAGTTCATTAAAGTGATTCGCAAATTAGATAGGTGATTGGTGTTCAAGATTGTGACAGGGCACGTTTTCCCGTTTTGTAGGAGATGGGTAATAATATCAAATCCCCAAGCTTTTATAAGTTGCTACCTATCCCCTCTCTGGAAAGATATCTTTTTCTATCAGGTAAATTGTGTAGGCGTTCACACTTGACTCAACCACCGTTTTGTAAACCATTATGTTAAAGCTAAAAGTAAGTCTTTTACTGCCACATCGTTTAAAAACACGAAAGAAATGGTATGGTTCAAAGATACTATGTCCCTTAATTTTGCAACCAACATAAAATTCTTTAGAACTTTGCATGAATATGTTTTGTATGTCCTATCTGTGAAATTCAAACGTTAGCAGTGTCCTAATACTCAGATTATTCAAGGAAACCCGTTTACTTGCTATATTTCACTGTCATACACTATTGAGTGACTGACTGGCTTTTCTTCTTTTTTGGTAATAACATACATAAAATGAGCTGTAAAGATGAGCATTTGTCTACATCAATAACCCACTTCTTGTAATGGCCAAAATTAAACTTATTGAATCTTTGCGCAGCATAAAACGTACGACCATTTTTTTTTTTTTGGTCCCGAAATTTGAAAATTTGACCAATCGGCATTCCGTTCCGTTGGGGGGGGGGGGGGGGGGGGGGTCATCTTTTTCAGGTCATCCATTAAGATTTTTTTTTGTTTATTAATAATTTTTGTTTCAATTAAAAAATATAAAAAATAGAAATAACAAAAAAAATCAAAACTCAGAAAGGTTTTCCCCAAAAAAAAATGAAGGGGGGGGGGATGGGTTAATCCCCCACCCCCACCCCCTGCGTACGCGCCTGGACAGGAATATGTTGGTCTCGTCAGCCTTCTCACAAATCATATAATGGTTCGTGAGACAGAAGACTTTTGGTCTCGTCAGTCTTCTCACATTTGATATGAAGGTTTGCGAGACAGAAGACCTTTGGTTTCGTCAGCCTTATTTCATCAAATGTAAATGTTCACGAGACAGAAGACTTTTGGTCTCGTCAGCCTTCTCGCATCTAATATTAGGTATAGCACACCAAAAATAATTACAACAAAGACATGTTATTTGATGGTTGCAGATGATCAAACATTATGAAAGCTTCAAAAAACAAAAAACAGAATTGAAATCGGTCAATGCGTTGTGATTTTATACCATTTTTTTGATATCGCAAAATTACCGAAAAACCTGCCAGAAATGGTCAAATTGTCAAAAATGGCATAATTCGACAAAGTTGACAACTCAATTCATCACTTTCTTGGACAAAAATAATAAATATTATTAGACACTAAAATATCATCTTTGTGGTAAAAAATACAAAAAAGAAAATTCATATATCTATTACCGTTTTAAAAACAGAAGCCAACAAAATGAGTCATTTTTGCCATTTTTGCGAATCTGCAGATATAAAAAAAGTTGTGAAAATAACTAAGTCCGCCTAAGTAATATGCGCATATGTAATGCAATCAAAACCGAACATGATACATCAGTGAAACCTATGTATATCAGACAGGTATGGAAATATATTTCATTTGTAATAAAATAAAATCATGAATATTCATCAAATATGCGAATTAGGTCATTTCAGCTAATTATATATTCGCGCACTCATTATGCAAATTAGGAAAGTCAAACTGTTAATTTTTGGGGCATTTTTTAAAATCATATATTCATAGACTATATTTACAAATATTTACCTTAAATTCCTAATATTTTTGCAATGCCAATACAATATGGCGATGGAAATTACTTGGATCACCGTCACAGCTATTTCCTCATGTGTTTTACAAATAATTCAGAAAAACCGATCATATGATAAGAATTGGTAGACTTTCAGCTACATCACAGTATATTTGCCTTTTTCAAAGATGTCAGATTTGAGGATTTATGACGATTTTCCGAGATACCATTCAACAGGCCATAACATTCCACAGGGACTGAATTTCAGAGTGGCAAAAACTTAAGTGACCCCAGTACAGTTGTGGCTATATACCTTGAGTGTAAATAAAAAATTAATTCAATGAGTGAAACACATGAGGATATTGCATTTTTGTAGGGGAGTTTTATACATTGAGGTGCATTTTTTCACCAAGCAGAATAGCAGCGCGAGTCAATGAGCGATCAGCGGGCCATGTCACACATGGCTGAAAAGACAATATTCTAATTCAATAATTAACATATTTTCCACATGCCTACAACAATGAACTACACAGAATTGTAGTAAAAGGTATGCTTGAAATATATGTGAAATAAAAATTCAAAAAATATTGTTTAGTTTTTTTTAAATACATTTACAAAAATTGTTATTTCTGCCAACTGACTGCTGTAAAAAACAGTTGTGTGTGTGTTCGCGGGGCAGACTGTTTGCACGGGCAGTGTGATCACCCTACTAATATGAAGGTTTGCGTGACAGCATACTTTTGGTTTTGTCAGCCTTCTCACATCTAATATGAAGGTTTGCGTGACAACAGACTTTTGGTCTCGTCAGCCATCTCACAACTAATATGAAGGTTCGCGAGACAAAAGACGTTTGGTTTCGTCAGCCTTCTCATATCAAATATTTATTTATTTATTTCTGATATTTAGGCAGGGTGACTCCATGAGGCCCTGGTAAACATAATGAGGTACATCATAGTAAAAAAATATATATATGATAATAAAATTAATAACAAAATCTTGAAGATAAATTTATAACAGCAATACACAATAAGTAAGAACATGTATAAACATATATACAAAATAATTGGTATCCTCGTAATAAAAGAATGATTTGTTTGTTTTGTTTTAAATATGAAGGTTCACAAGACAGAAGACTTTTGGTCATGTCAATCAACCTTCTGATATTTATCATCAAATTTCGTGACATCAATGATAGTTCAGGGAGGTTGTCATGAAAGTAGACGCTTGTCTATGCATCCGCATCCCGTATTGTAAAAACTGCCTTTTTCGCGCATGTTTCTGAGATGAAATTGCATCATGTCCGCGCCGTAAAGAAAACAAGTAGATAATGGATCGTAAAGGATTATCATGGAGTGTAGAATTAGTCATCTGGCTTATGGCAGTTGTAAATCATCATGGAGGATATTGTCCTTTTCATCTCTCCGCAGATATGAATCGAATGCTAGATGATGACTTGGTTGTTTCGTCTACCACACATTCTCTTGATTGCTTTCGTCGCATGTTCTCGAAATGTTTGACTCGTCGAAAGATAGATGAGGCAATTCCACCATCGGGTGCTAAGTTCTACGACGCAGGCGATTATGAATGGGACTTTGTACACCGGAATCCAAAGTCTGGGGGAAATGTACAGCATAGTAAAGCCCCACATCCCCATGCCTGCATAACAGAAAAAGGTGATTACGAGAACTGTGCGCACCCCTTTCAAGATGTCTTGGCCATTGCGTTGTTTGTTGACTCGCTGTTGACCTGCAATTCTCAAGTTCATCTTACGAATATGTCGGCAGGAGATGAAGATCAGACAAACGTTACAGATCGTTGTTATCATGGTTGTAAGGGCGAAAGGGAAGATCATCAAACTCAAAGTTGTTGTTATCGAGATATCACTCCCAATCATGGTAGCGTCAACCCAGCCACTCCGTTGCCCGTCTTTATCGTTCAATCCGCAAAAACCTCTGACCAATTCTGTAATCGGGAATCCCGGGATAGGCCATAAAAATACCGTAAATAACACAGGAATTAATAGTGCGAAGAAGAGCGCACATTTCGCACGTTTTGGTGTTACCGATATCGGATAACGCAATGGCCAAACGATCGTCAACAAACGGTCCAAATTGATACAACAAAGTAAAGCAAGCGTCTGGTTGAAATTTGAGTAGTATAGAGAAGGCAGGAGAGTGCAGACGTGACCGGAGATCGCCGAGCTGCTGGTGGTTGTAAAAAGGAGATTAAAGTCCAATGTAACACCGAACAGACCACCGCACAGGTCAACTATGGCCAATGCTTTGAGGAGCAGACGTGTGTTTTCCTGAAAAGCGTTGTGGCAAGTCTGCAGAATGTAGAGGGTGAAAGCGTTGCTCACCGAGATCACGATGGCGCATATTGAGTATAATACACCTGTAATGTATCTTTCGGTTGACGAAAACAGTTCAGAGTTGGTAGCATTACCCGTTTCATTCATTATGATTTATTCTGAAAAACAATTTGAAAAATAAAATTATCATGAAGTCGTACGTGCTCTGGGAAGACTCGGGTCGGGATTCGTTGGAAAAGGGCCTGGCTGGTGGTATATTCTGAAATGCAACATTTTTAATATTATAGTCTCTATTTTAATTCAGAATTTACCTTTCATAGGTTTTCTATTTATTTTGCAAACCCGACAATGTTGTTACCAGATTGATGCTTTTTATTTCTTACTACAATAATCAAAGAACTTACCCTTATCTATGGGTTTCCTATTTCTTTTGTAAATCTTATGACGAAGCACCCAAAAGTAAATCTGAATCATAAACAGTATGGTAACGGCGATGTGATGTTAAACAGATATGAAATGTAAAGCAAATGTGACGATAATAAAAGAAAATGCAAACATCCTGGTACATGATGTGCGGATGATATAATCACGTCGTGCACAGAATCCAGAACTTGACGATTGGGGGTGGGGATGATCGAGAAGTCGAAAGAATCCTCGTCGGAACGGGGAAGGGGTGAAGGGGCGGCGGATTTACCAATGCACTTATGCAGCACCCCCTGTCTTGTCAACCAACTGCAAGTTGTACTTACTGTTTTCTTCTTTGGGGCCTTCAAACAGATGGGGGTGTCGGCTCTACCCTATGCTGGAAACGACACGTAGGGACAATAGCAACGCCAAACAGCGCGGTGTGTTCGACAAGGTAAAGTAATAATTCAAACACATTAACCGCCTTTTAGGTCGGAGAACATTTTGGTGTCATGGCAACTGTCATAGTAAACATCATCCACTAAATTAAAGTGATTCGCAAATGGATATTTGATTGGTGATCAAGATTGTGACAGGGCACGTTTTCCCGTTTTGTAGGAGATGGGTAATAATATCAAATCCCGAAGGTTTTATAAGTTGTTATATACCTCACTTAAGAAATCCAGCCATCTGATTGGTCGAAATTGCAGTCGTGGTTTTAGCCATTCCCGTTAATAAACGAAAAATGCCAAACCCATGTAATAGTTCTAGAGTAAATCAGTAAAATCCCGGCAAAATTCAAGCTACCGGAAAAATAGTTCAGTCTTGCTGAAATACTCATTGGTTCATGCTCTAAGCGAGCGCGGATACCATACATTGTGTGTGTGCGAATTTGTTGCTTATTTTTTGTTATAGATTTGTTAATAAGACGAGACGATGTCGATCGTAATACTAAACCGGTCTAGATTCTACTTATAGTTTCAAAACAAGGCAAAAATGGCTAAACAATCTATTTCTAGATTTCAACTCTTTGATGATGATCAATTGCAAGACTTGATTAATTCTGCTGACAGCAAGAACACCAAAAGGGTACGTGAAATTCTCCATACAAATATTTCAAGATTAGGTCTAGATCTAGGCTACCTGCAAGTTATCAACACAGACCTCGATAGCGTTAACAAATGCAAATTCGGAGCTGGACAACGTAGATCTAGGCCTAGGCCTACTCCAAAAGTTGTACGCTGGTGCTATAGTCTAGACGGAAGAACGGTTCTGTATACATGAAGAAATCAATTTTAACTAGTATTAGATTCGGACTTCGTTGTCATTTCCTCAATTCTAACAATTCTCGATAGCGTAAACAAACTTGATTACCATGATTGGTAAGTCGCACATGTATTCTATGACCCTTTTCGGTATATAAAAGTATTAATGACTGCTTTAATTTTCGAGACATAGTTGTTTGTATACGCTCTCGGGGAGGTTACAATCGAGCTATTGCCCTCGGCTTACAATTAAAGCAGTCATTAATACTATACTATTTATTCCCTCTCTGGAAAGGTATCATTTTATATCAGGGAAATTGTGTAAGCGTTCACACTTGACTCAACCACCGTTTTGGAATCCATTATGTTGACGCTAAAAGTAAGTCTTTTACTGGAGTGATATGGTTCAATAGGGAGATCGAATTTTGAACTGATAGTGATATATCGCATCGCCCTGGGCCGCGTTTCACTAAACCAACCTGAGCACAAGTTCGTCGACACTCATCGGAATTAAATGCACGTATTGAAATTAACACGTGTTTCAACGGGATCTCGGTGTTGGTGAACTTGTAGTTTACGACGGTTTTGTGAAGCACTTTCCAGTCTTTAACAGTAATAATACCTCGGTCACACTGACTAAACCGACATCAGACTGAAAATATACACACCAGCAAACAAAAAATTACAAACCTCAACATTGCTTAAGTTGTGTCACTAATTGGTTGGCTTCGAGTCGGTTCGGTGGCATAACTAGGATAACAGTTTAAACATATATCTACCGCTTTTGGGCGACAATGCAATATGTTTCCATGGCAACTGTCACAACAGGCAGCATCCAAGATAATTAGAATACCCGGATCTGCAATTTTGTGAGTCAATCAATGTTCTAGATTGCTACTTAATTCATACTCCTTTAAACGATGTCAAGATGTACAATGTAGGCGATATCATTTATAACGGACCAATAGGGTTGACTGTTACACGAGGACGTTCATCATCTTTGTCACTTCAGATATTACCATTTTTTGTTGTAATTCCGCACAACTATTGTAGCTCTGTTGAAAGTCAAAGCAATATTTGTTTCTTGCGCTGGGGAAGGAGTCAGGGTTCAGGTGAATAAGAAAAAAAAAAATATTTACTAAAAATTAATTAAATACAAGAGAAATTTAAAAGGGCCAGGTTATTTAGGTCATCTCACAACCAGTAGTTTTCTAGCCCCTTCCCCTCCCTCCCCTCGATCTTGTCTGTGGAGCAACGAGTTATCTTAAAACTTGGTACATAAATAGAGTAACTCAATACGTTCATTTTTCCAAAACTTTTTAATAATCACCTATATGATTATTCATATATGTGATCATGCTTCTTTTGTATTAGTTTCAGATTGTAATTTTGACAGTTTTTGGATACTCTGAATTTTATGAATGTTGTTTCAAGCAATGTGCCAGACTCAGGGCTAAAATCTCATGAAAGCACGGGGTACGAAGAAAAAAAATCCGTGAAGTTATGGCAGAAAAAATACAACGGTTAGACTCCACCAACCTGGCCTTTTTACCGTTAAAATGGTTTGTAGCACTCTTCTTATTTGTATAAAACGATTGGATTTATTCTTTGTCAGACAAATTGCAGTCCTGAGAAACCAGATTCCCAAGAGTCGTGCTTTTTATATGAAATCTGGTTAATGGATAAAATTAATCATGTTCTCTCTCTCCCTTCTCACTATTCTCCTTCACCTTCCTTCCCCTCTCTCTCTCTCTCTCTCCCTCCCTATGATGCCTATTAGGACTAGATTTAGAAACGGACATGCCTGAGACACAAACACTTCAAAAAAATACTTTAACGATCAGGAAAATAGTATTTTTAATGCTTTATTTACAGCCTTATCATATTTATAATTATTGATAACTAACATTTTAGCAACTCGACTTTTCTCAAATAATAAGGTTCACTAAATATTCACTCTGTGGAAAATTCATCTAAAAGGAGCAAAAATACATTGTGTCGGGGCAACTTTTTGTACGAGATACATGTAACACCAGTAATCAATGTGATAACGCATGAACGAATTGAATAAGGCTTATAGGCCTGTCTGAACAAATATCAATGTACACAAATATCATTCAATGAAGCAATAAAATTAACATGAAATCATTATGGTCCTTGATGATAGACCTATATGAATTCAGAAACAACTTTCATGAACATAGTTTTTCTCGCGGATCGCAGGCAGATGGCGCTACAGTAGTTATCACCACATCACCTCATTGAATAACATTTCTACAGTCCATTAGACCGACATGTCCGTCTCGTGGGCCTTCCGACAACTTTGATCAGGGTTCACCAGACTGACATTGTCGATCTCCTAGGCTGTCGGTTTGCTGGGATAACACATAATAGTCAATAACAAAATATATATACTTGTTTCCTTTTTTTTCTTTTTTTCTAACAAACACCTGCTTTTCTCTCTATAATTTTCCAACCGTGTTACTATATTCACTTATCTATGTTTATTTACCCTTGTACCCTCTCCTCGTCACGTTCTCTTGTTAAATTCACACAGCTTCATACTTTATTGATGATAAGCAAATAATTACCGTCGGTGAAGGTAATGGGACAAACTATCACTTCCGAGGCGATCTGGATGTAGCTATCTTTACGAAGCGAAGTTGAGGAAAGATAGCGTATGTACATGCAAATCGCAAAGGAAGTGATAATTTGCCATCGCCTGAAACTAAAAGGTGATTATTTGCTTTATATTCCACATCGGAAACATTTCAATTCTTCCGTCATTTTAGAGCAACAAGTCATCAATTAACAGCTATCAAACAGTTGCACTGTGTAAATAGTACTATTATCTACACAGTTCAACGGACTTTTCTTCTCCCATCAATGATGGGCGAACTATCTTTCATCACGTGATTTACATTTGACCAAAAGTAGAGCAAGATTCTTAGTATGTGGAATATATTAATAAATAATTACTTAAACAACTTATATCATTCAGACGTATTTCAGTTTTAAGAGGGGCTTAGTATGTGAAGGTATGAAGGTTCGCGTGACAGCAGACTTTTTGTCTCTTCAGTCTTCTCACATTTGATATGAAAGTTTGCGACACAGAAGACTTTTGGTCTCGTCAGCCTTCTCTCATCAAATGTAAATTTTCACGAGACAGTAGTTTTGTTTTTTTCAGCCTTCTCACATCTAATATAATAGTTCGTGAGACAGAAGACTTTTGGTCTCGTCAGCCTTCTCACATTTGATATGAAAGTTTGCGACACAGAAGACTTTTGGTCTCGTCAGCCTTCTCACATTTGATATGAAGGTTCGCGAGACAGAAGACTTTTGGTCTCGTCAGCCTTCTCATATCAAATGTAAATGTTCATGAGACAGTAGTTTTGTTTTGTCAGCCTTCTCACATCTAATATAATGGTTCGTGAGACAGAAGACTTTTGGTCTCGTCAGCCTTCTCACATTTGATATGAAAGTTTGCGACACAGAAGACTTTTGGTCTCGTCATCCTTCTCACATTTGATATGAAGGTTCGCGAGACAAAAGACTTTGGTCTCGTCAGCCTTCTCATATCAAATGTAAATGTTCACGAGACAGTAGTTTTCTTTTGTCAGCCTTCTCACATCTAATATAATGGTTCGTGAGACAGAAGACTTTTGGTCTCGTCAGCCTTCTCACATTTGATATGAAAGTTTGCGACACAGAAGACTTTTGGTCTCGTCAGCCTTCTCACATTTGATATGAAGGTTCGCGAGACAGAAGACTTTTGGTCTCGTCAGCCTTCTCACATTTGATATGAAGGTTCGCGAGACAGAAGACTTTTGGTCTCGTCAGCCTTCTCACATTTGATATGAAGGTTCGCGAGACAGAAGACTTTTGGTCTCGTCAGCCTTCTCACATTTGATATGAAAGTTTGCGACACAGAAGACTTTTGGTCTCGTCATCCTTCTCACATTTGATATGAAGGTTCGCGAGACAAAAGACTTTGGTCTCGTCAGCCTTCTCATATCAAATGTAAATGTTCACGAGACAGTAGTTTTCTTTTGTCAGCCTTCTCACATCTAATATAATGGTTCGTGAGACAGAAGACTTTTGGTCTCGTCAGCCTTCTCACATTTGATATGAAGGTTCGCGAGACAAAAGACTTTGGTCTCGTCAGCCTTCTCATATCAAATGTAAATGTTCACGAGACAGTAGTTTTCTTTTGTCAGCCTTCTCACATCTAATATAATGGTTCGTGAGACAGAAGACTTTTGGTCTCGTCAGCCTTCTCACATTTGATATGAAAGTTTGCGACACAGAAGACTTTTGGTCTCGTCAGCCTTCTCACATTTGATATGAAAGTTTGCGACACAGAAAACTTTTGGTCTCGTCAGCCTTCTCTCATCAAATGTAAATGTTCACGAGACAGTAGTTTTGTTTTGTCAGCCTTCTCACATCTGATATAATAGTTCGTGAGACAGAAGACTTTTGGTCTCGTCAGCCTTCTCACATTTGATATGAAAGTTTGCGACACAGAAAACTTTTGGTCTCGTCAGCCTTCTCACATTTGATATGAAGGTTCGCGAGACAGAAGACTTTTGGTCTCGTCAGCCTTCTCATATCAAATGTAAATGTTCATGAGACAGTAGTTTTGTTTTGTCAGCCTTCTCACATCTAATATAATGGTTCGTGAGACAGAAGACTTTTGGTCTCGTCAGCCTTCTCACATTTGATATGAAGGTTCGCGAGACAGAAGACTTTTGGTCTCGTCAGCCTTCTCACATTTGATATGAAGGTTCGCGAGACAGAAGACTTTTGGTCTCGTCAGCCTTCTCACATTTGATATGAAAGTTTGCGACACAGAAGACTTTTGGTCTCGTCATCCTTCTCACATTTGATATGAAAGTTTGCGACACAGAAGACTTTTGGTCTCGTCAGCCTTCTCACATTTGATATGAAAGTTTGCGACACAGAAAACTTTTGGTCTCGTCAGCCTTCTCACATTTGATATGAAGGTTCGCGAGACAGAAGACTTTTGGTCTCGTCAGCCTTCTCATATCAAATGTAAATGTTCATGAGACAGTAGTTTTGTTTTGTCAGCCTTCTCACATTTGATATGAAGGTTCGCGAGACAGAAGACTTTTGGTCTCGTCAGCCTTCTCACATTTGATATGAAGGTTCGCGAGACAGAAGACTTTTGGTCTCGTCAGCCTTCTCACATTTGATATGAAGGTTCGCGAGACAGAAGACTTTTGGTCTCGTCAGCCTTCTCACATTTGATATGAAAGTTTGCGACACAGAAGACTTTTGGTCTCGTCATCCTTCTCACATTTGATATGAAGGTTCGCGAGACAAAAGACTTTGGTCTCGTCAGCCTTCTCACATTTGATATGAAGGTTCGCGAGACAGAAGACTTTTGGTCTCGTCAGCCTTCTCACATTTGATATGAAAGTTTGCGACACAGAAAACTTTTGGTCTCGTCAGCCTTCTCTCATCAAATGTAAATGTTCACGAGACAGTAGTTTTGTTTTGTCAGCCTTCTCACATCTGATATAATAGTTCGTGAGACAGAAGACTTTTGGTCTCGTCAGCCTTCTCACATTTGATATGAAAGTTTGCGACACAGAAAACTTTTGGTCTCGTCAGCCTTCTCACATTTGATATGAAGGTTCGCGAGACAGAAGACTTTTGGTCTCGTCAGCCTTCTCATATCAAATGTAAATGTTCATGAGACAGTAGTTTTGTTTTGTCAGCCTTCTCACATCTAATATAATGGTTCGTGAGACAGAAGACCTTTGGTCTCGTCAGCCTTCTCACATTTGATATGAAAGTTTGCGAGACAAAAGACTTTGGTCTCGTCAGCCTTCTCATATCAAATGTAAATGTTCACGAGACAGTAGTTTTCTTTTGTCAGCCTTCTCACAACTAATATAATGGTTCGTGAGACAGAAGACTTTTGGTCTCGTCAGCCTTCTCACATTTGATATGAAAGTTTGCGACACAGAAGACTTTTGGTCTCGTCAGCCTTTTCACATTTGATATGAAGGTTCGCGAGACAGAAGACTTTTGGTCTCGTCAGCCTTCTCACATTTTATATGAAGGTTCGCGAGACAGAAGACTTTTGGTCTCGTCAGCCTTCTCACATTTGATATGAAGGTTCGCGAGACAGAAGACTTTTGGTCTCGTCATCCTTCTCACATTTGATATGAAGGTTCGCGAGACAAAAGACTTTGGTCTCGTCAGCCTTCTCATATCAAATGTAAATGTTCACGAGACAGTAGTTTTCTTTTGTCAGCCTTCTCACATCTAATATAATGGTTCGTGAGACAGAAGACTTTTGGTCTCGTCAGCCTTCTCACATTTGATATGAAAGTTTGCGACACAGAAGACTTTTGGTCTCGTCAGCCTTCTCACATTTGATATGAAAGTTTGCGACACAGAAGACTTTTGGTCTCGTCAGCCTTCTCTCATCAAATGTAAATGTTCACGAGACAGTAGTTTTGTTTTGTCAGCCTTCTCACATCTAATATAATAGTTCGTGAGACAGAAGACTTTTGGTCTCGTCAGCCTTCTCACATTTGATATAAAAGTTTGCGAGACAGAAGACTTTTGGTCTCGTCAGCCTTCTCTCATCAAATGTAAATGTTCACGAGACAGTAGTTTTGTTTTGTCAGCCTTCTCACATCTAATATAATAGTTCGTGAGACAGAAGACTTTTGGTCTCGTCAGCATTCTCACATTTGATATGAAAGTTTGCGACACAGAAAACTTTTGGTCTCGTCAGCCTTCTCACATTTGATATGAAGGTTCGCGAGACAGAAGACTTTTGGTCCCGTCAGCCTTCTCTCATCAAATGTAAATGTTCACGAGACAGTAGTTTTGTTTTGTCAGCCTTCTCACATCTAATATAATAGTTCGTGAGACAGAAGACTTTTGGTCTCGTCAGCCTTCTCACATTTGATATGAAAGTTTGCGACACAGAAGACTTGTGGTCTCGTCAGCCTTCTCTCATCAAATGTAAATGTTCACGAGACAGTAGTTTTGTTTTGTCAGCCTTCTCACATCTAATATAATAGTTCGTGAGACAGAAGACTTTTGGTCTCGTCAGCCTTTTCAAATTTGATATGAAGGTTCGCGAGACAGAAGACTTTTGGTCTCGTCAGCCTTCTCACATTTGATATGAAGGTTCGCGAGACAAAAGACTTTGGTCTCGTCAGCCTTCTCATATCAAATGTAAATGTTCACGAGACAGTAGTTTTCTTTTGTCAGCCTTCTCACATCTAATACAATGGTTCGTGAGACAGAAGACTTTTGGTCTCGTCAGCCTTCTCACATTTGATATGAAAGTTTGCGACACAGAAGACTTTTGGTCTCGTCAGCCTTCTCACATTTGATATGAAAGTTTGCGACACAGAAGACTTTTGGTCTCGTCAGCCTTCTCTCATCAAATGTAAATGTTCACGAGACAGTAGTTTTGTTTTGTCAGCCTTCTCACATCTAATATAATAGTTCGTGAGACAGAAGACTTTTGGTCTCGTCAGCCTTCTCACATTTGATATAAAAGTTTGCGAGACAGAAGACTTTTGGTCTCGTCAGCCTTCTCTCATCAAATGTAAATGTTCACGAGACAGTAGTTTTGTTTTGTCAGCCTTCTCACATCTAATATAATAGTTCGTGAGACAGAAGACTTTTGGTCTCGTCAGCCTTCTCACATTTGATATGAAAGTTTGCGACACAGAAGACTTTTGGTCTCGTCATCCTTTTCACATTTGATATGAAGGTCCGCGAGACAAAAGACTTTGGTCTCGTCAGCCTTCTCATATCAAATGTAAATGTTCACGAGACAGTAGTTTTCTTTTGTCAGCCTTCTCACAACTAATATAATGGTTCGTGAGACAGAAGACTTTTGGTCTCGTCAGCCTTCTCACATTTGATATGAAAGTTTGCGACACAGAAGACTTTTGGTCTCGTCAGCCTTCTCACATTTGATATGAAGGTTCGCGAGACAGAAGACTTTTGGTCTCGTCAGCCTTCTCACATTTGATATGAAGGTTCGCGAGACAGAAGACTTTTGGTCTCGTCAGCCTTCTCACATTTGATATGAAAGTTTGCGACACAGAAAACTTTTGGTCTCGTCAGCCTTCTCTCATCAAATGTAAATGTTCACGAGACAGTAGTTTTGTTTTGTCAGCCTTCTCACATCTGATATAATAGTTCGTGAGACAGAAGACTTTTGGTCTCGTCAGCCTTCTCACATTTGATATGAAAGTTTGCGACACAGAAAACTTTTGGTCTCGTCAGCCTTCTCACATTTGATATGAAGGTTCGCGAGACAGAAGACTTTTGGTCTCGTCAGCCTTCTCATATCAAATGTAAATGTTCATGAGACAGTAGTTTTGTTTTGTCAGCCTTCTCACATCTAATATAATGGTTCGTGAGACAGAAGACCTTTGGTCTCGTCAGCCTTCTCACATTTGATATGAAAGTTTGCGAGACAAAAGACTTTGGTCTCGTCAGCCTTCTCATATTTTATATGAAGGTTCGCGAGACAGAAGACTTTTGGTCTCGTCAGCCTTCTCACATTTGATATGAAGGTTCGCGAGACAGAAGACTTTTGGTCTCGTCATCCTTCTCACATTTGATATGAAGGTTCGCGAGACAAAAGACTTTGGTCTCGTCAGCCTTCTCATATCAAATGTAAATGTTCACGAGACAGTAGTTTTCTTTTGTCAGCCTTCTCACATCTAATATAATGGTTCGTGAGACAGAAGACTTTTGGTCTCGTCAGCCTTCTCACATTTGATATGAAAGTTTGCGACACAGAAGACTTTTGGTCTCGTCAGCCTTCTCACATTTGATATGAAAGTTTGCGACACAGAAGACTTTTGGTCTCGTCAGCCTTCTCTCATCAAATGTAAATGTTCACGAGACAGTAGTTTTGTTTTGTCAGCCTTCTCACATCTAATATAATAGTTCGTGAGACAGAAGACTTTTGGTCTCGTCAGCCTTCTCACATTTGATATAAAAGTTTGCGAGACAGAAGACTTTTGGTCTCGTCAGCCTTCTCTCATCAAATGTAAATGTTCACGAGACAGTAGTTTTGTTTTGTCAGCCTTCTCACATCTAATATAATAGTTCGTGAGACAGAAGACTTTTGGTCTCGTCAGCATTCTCACATTTGATATGAAAGTTTGCGACACAGAAAACTTTTGGTCTCGTCAGCCTTCTCACATTTGATATGAAGGTTCGCGAGACAGAAGACTTTTGGTCCCGTCAGCCTTCTCTCATCAAATGTAAATGTTCACGAGACAGTAGTTTTGTTTTGTCAGCCTTCTCACATCTAATATAATAGTTCGTGAGACAGAAGACTTTTGGTCTCGTCAGCCTTCTCACATTTGATATGAAAGTTTGCGACACAGAAGACTTGTGGTCTCGTCAGCCTTCTCTCATCAAATGTAAATGTTCACGAGACAGTAGTTTTGTTTTGTCAGCCTTCTCACATCTAATATAATAGTTCGTGAGACAGAAGACTTTTGGTCTCGTCAGCCTTTTCAAATTTGATATGAAGGTTCGCGAGACAGAAGACTTTTGGTCTCGTCAGCCTTCTCACATTTGATATGAAGGTTCGCGAGACAAAAGACTTTGGTCTCGTCAGCCTTCTCATATCAAATGTAAATGTTCACGAGACAGTAGTTTTCTTTTGTCAGCCTTCTCACATCTAATACAATGGTTCGTGAGACAGAAGACTTTTGGTCTCGTCAGCCTTCTCACATTTGATATGAAAGTTTGCGACACAGAAGACTTTTGGTCTCGTCAGCCTTCTCACATTTGATATGAAAGTTTGCGACACAGAAGACTTTTGGTCTCGTCAGCCTTCTCTCATCAAATGTAAATGTTCACGAGACAGTAGTTTTGTTTTGTCAGCCTTCTCACATCTAATATAATAGTTCGTGAGACAGAAGACTTTTGGTCTCGTCAGCCTTCTCACATTTGATATAAAAGTTTGCGAGACAGAAGACTTTTGGTCTCGTCAGCCTTCTCTCATCAAATGTAAATGTTCACGAGACAGTAGTTTTGTTTTGTCAGCCTTCTCACATCTAATATAATAGTTCGTGAGACAGAAGACTTTTGGTCTCGTCAGCCTTCTCACATTTGATATGAAAGTTTGCGACACAGAAGACTTTTGGTCTCGTCATCCTTTTCACATTTGATATGAAGGTCCGCGAGACAAAAGACTTTGGTCTCGTCAGCCTTCTCATATCAAATGTAAATGTTCACGAGACAGTAGTTTTCTTTTGTCAGCCTTCTCACAACTAATATAATGGTTCGTGAGACAGAAGACTTTTGGTCTCGTCAGCCTTCTCACATTTGATATGAAAGTTTGCGACACAGAAGACTTTTGGTCTCGTCAGCCTTCTCACATTTGATATGAAGGTTCGCGAGACAGAAGACTTTTGGTCTCGTCAGCCTTCTCACATTTGATATGAAGGTTCGCGAGACAGAAGACTTTTGGTCTCGTCAGCCTTCTCACATTTGATATGAAAGTTTGCGACACAGAAAACTTTTGGTCTCGTCAGCCTTCTCTCATCAAATGTAAATGTTCACGAGACAGTAGTTTTGTTTTGTCAGCCTTCTCACATCTGATATAATAGTTCGTGAGACAGAAGACTTTTGGTCTCGTCAGCCTTCTCACATTTGATATGAAAGTTTGCGACACAGAAAACTTTTGGTCTCGTCAGCCTTCTCACATTTGATATGAAGGTTCGCGAGACAGAAGACTTTTGGTCTCGTCAGCCTTCTCATATCAAATGTAAATGTTCATGAGACAGTAGTTTTGTTTTGTCAGCCTTCTCACATCTAATATAATGGTTCGTGAGACAGAAGACCTTTGGTCTCGTCAGCCTTCTCACATTTGATATGAAAGTTTGCGAGACAAAAGACTTTGGTCTCGTCAGCCTTCTCATATCAAATGTAAATGTTCACGAGACAGTAGTTTTCTTTTGTCAGCCTTCTCACAACTAATATAATGGTTCGTGAGACAGAAGACTTTTGGTCTCGTCAGCCTTCTCACATTTGATATGAAGGTTCGCGAGACAGAAGACTTTTGGTCTCGTCAGCCTTCTCACATTTGATATGAAGGTTCGCGAGACAGAAGACTTTTGGTCTCGTCAGCCTTCTCACATTTGATATGAAGGTTCGCGAGACAGAAGACTTTTGGTCTCGTCAGCCTTCTCACATTTGATATGAAAGTTTGCGACACAGAAGACTTTTGGTCTCGTCATCCTTCTCACATTTGATATGAAGGTTCGCGAGACAAAAGACTTTGGTCTCGTCAGCCTTCTCATATCAAATGTAAATGTTCACGAGACAGTAGTTTTCTTTTGTCAGCCTTCTCACATCTAATATAATGGTTCGTGAGACAGAAGACTTTTGGTCTCGTCAGCCTTCTCACATTTGATATGAAAGTTTGCGACACAGAAGACTTTTGGTCTCGTCAGCCTTCTCACATTTGATATGAAAGTTTGCGACACAGAAAACTTTTGGTCTCGTCAGCCTTCTCTCATCAAATGTAAATGTTCACGAGACAGTAGTTTTGTTTTGTCAGCCTTCTCACATCTGATATAATAGTTCGTGAGACAGAAGACTTTTGGTCTCGTCAGCCTTCTCACATTTGATATGAAAGTTTGCGACACAGAAAACTTTTGGTCTCGTCAGCCTTCTCACATTTGATATGAAGGTTCGCGAGACAGAAGACTTTTGGTCTCGTCAGCCTTCTCATATCAAATGTAAATGTTCATGAGACAGTAGTTTTGTTTTGTCAGCCTTCTCACATCTAATATAATGGTTCGTGAGACAGAAGACTTTTGGTCTCGTCAGCCTTCTCACATTTGATATGAAGGTTCGCGAGACAGAAGACTTTTGGTCTCGTCAGCCTTCTCACATTTGATATGAAGGTTCGCGAGACAGAAGACTTTTGGTCTCGTCAGCCTTCTCACATTTGATATGAAAGTTTGCGACACAGAAGACTTTTGGTCTCGTCATCCTTCTCACATTTGATATGAAAGTTTGCGACACAGAAGACTTTTGGTCTCGTCAGCCTTCTCACATTTGATATGAAAGTTTGCGACACAGAAAACTTTTGGTCTCGTCAGCCTTCTCACATTTGATATGAAGGTTCGCGAGACAGAAGACTTTTGGTCTCGTCAGCCTTCTCATATCAAATGTAAATGTTCATGAGACAGTAGTTTTGTTTTGTCAGCCTTCTCACATTTGATATGAAGGTTCGCGAGACAGAAGACTTTTGGTCTCGTCAGCCTTCTCGCATTTGATATGAAGGTTCGCGAGACAGAAGACTTTTGGTCTCGTCAGCCTTCTCACATTTGATATGAAGGTTCGCGAGACAGAAGACTTTTGGTCTCGTCAGCCTTCTCACATTTGATATGAAAGTTTGCGACACAGAAGACTTTTGGTCTCGTCATCCTTTTCACATTTGATATGAAGGTCCGCGAGACAAAAGACTTTGGTCTCGTCAGCCTTCTCATATCAAATGTAAATGTTCACGAGACAGTAGTTTTCTTTTGTCAGCCTTCTCACAACTAATATAATGGTTCGTGAGACAGAAGACTTTTGGTCTCGTCAGCCTTCTCACATTTGATATGAAAGTTTGCGACACAGAAGACTTTTGGTCTCGTCAGCCTTCTCACATTTGATATGAAGGTTCGCGAGACAGAAGACTTTTGGTCTCGTCAGCCTTCTCACATTTGATATGAAGGTTCGCGAGACAGAAGACTTTTGGTCTCGTCAGCCTTCTCACATTTGATATGAAAGTTTGCGACACAGAAAACTTTTGGTCTCGTCAGCCTTCTCTCATCAAATGTAAATGTTCACGAGACAGTAGTTTTGTTTTGTCAGCCTTCTCACATCTGATATAATAGTTCGTGAGACAGAAGACTTTTGGTCTCGTCAGCCTTCTCACATTTGATATGAAAGTTTGCGACACAGAAAACTTTTGGTCTCGTCAGCCTTCTCACATTTGATATGAAGGTTCGCGAGACAGAAGACTTTTGGTCTCGTCAGCCTTCTCATATCAAATGTAAATGTTCATGAGACAGTAGTTTTGTTTTGTCAGCCTTCTCACATCTAATATAATGGTTCGTGAGACAGAAGACCTTTGGTCTCGTCAGCCTTCTCACATTTGATATGAAAGTTTGCGAGACAAAAGACTTTGGTCTCGTCAGCCTTCTCATATCAAATGTAAATGTTCACGAGACAGTAGTTTTCTTTTGTCAGCCTTCTCACAACTAATATAATGGTTCGTGAGACAGAAGACTTTTGGTCTCGTCAGCCTTCTCACATTTGATATGAAAGTTTGCGACACAGAAGACTTTTGGTCTCGTCAGCCTTTTCACATTTGATATGAAGGTTCGCGAGACAGAAGACTTTTGGTCTCGTCAGCCTTCTCACATTTTATATGAAGGTTCGCGAGACAGAAGACTTTTGGTCTCGTCAGCCTTCTCACATTTGATATGAAGGTTCGCGAGACAGAAGACTTTTGGTCTCGTCATCCTTCTCACATTTGATATGAAGGTTCGCGAGACAAAAGACTTTGGTCTCGTCAGCCTTCTCATATCAAATGTAAATGTTCACGAGACAGTAGTTTTCTTTTGTCAGCCTTCTCACATCTAATATAATGGTTCGTGAGACAGAAGACTTTTGGTCTCGTCAGCCTTCTCACATTTGATATGAAAGTTTGCGACACAGAAGACTTTTGGTCTCGTCAGCCTTCTCACATTTGATATGAAAGTTTGCGACACAGAAGACTTTTGGTCTCGTCAGCCTTCTCTCATCAAATATAAATGTTCACGAGACAGTAGTTTTGTTTTGTCAGCCTTCTCACATCTAATATAATAGTTCGTGAGACAGAAGACTTTTGGTCTCGTCAGCCTTCTCACATTTGATATAAAAGTTTGCGAGACAGAAGACTTTTGGTCTCGTCAGCCTTCTCTCATCAAATGTAAATGTTCACGAGACAGTAGTTTTGTTTTGTCAGCCTTCTCACATCTAATATAATAGTTCGTGAGACAGAAGACTTTTGGTCTCGTCAGCATTCTCACATTTGATATGAAAGTTTGCGACACAGAAAACTTTTGGTCTCGTCAGCCTTCTCACATTTGATATGAAGGTTCGCGAGACAGAAGACTTTTGGTCCCGTCAGCCTTCTCTCATCAAATGTAAATGTTCACGAGACAGTAGTTTTGTTTTGTCAGCCTTCTCACATCTAATATAATAGTTCGTGAGACAGAAGACTTTTGGTCTCGTCAGCCTTCTCACATTTGATATGAAAGTTTGCGACACAGAAGACTTGTGGTCTCGTCAGCCTTCTCTCATCAAATGTAAATGTTCACGAGACAGTAGTTTTGTTTTGTCAGCCTTCTCACATCTAATATAATAGTTCGTGAGACAGAAGACTTTTGGTCTCGTCAGCCTTCTCACATTTGATATGAAGGTTCGCGAGACAGAAGACTTTTGGTCTCGTCAGCCTTCTCACATTTGATATGAAGGTTCGCGAGACAAAAGACTTTGGTCTCGTCAGCCTTCTCATATCAAATGTAAATGTTCACGAGACAGTAGTTTTCTTTTGTCAGCCTTCTCACATCTAATATAATGGTTCGTGAGACAGAAGACTTTTGGTCTCGTCAGCCTTCTCACATTTGATATGAAAGTTTGCGACACAGAAGACTTTTGGTCTCGTCAGCCTTCTCACATTTGATATGAAAGTTTGCGACACAGAAGACTTTTGGTCTCGTCAGCCTTCTCTCATCAAATGTAAATGTTCACGAGACAGTAGTTTTGTTTTGTCAGCCTTCTCACATCTAATATAATAGTTCGTGAGACAGAAGACTTTTGGTCTCGTCAGCCTTCTCACATTTGATATAAAAGTTTGCGAGACAGGAGACTTTTGGTCTCGTCAGCCTTCTCTCATCAAATGTAAATGTTCACGAGACAGTAGTTTTGTTTTGTCAGCCTTCTCACATCTAATATAATAGTTCGTGAGACAGAAGACTTTTGGTCTCGTCAGCATTCTCACATTTGATATGAAAGTTTGCGACACAGAAAACTTTTGGTCTCGTCAGCCTTCTCACATTTGATATGAAGGTTCGCGAGACAGAAGACTTTTGGTCCCGTCAGCCTTCTCTCATCAAATGTAAATGTTCACGAGACAGTAGTTTTGTTTTGTCAGCCTTCTCACATCTAATATAATAGTTCGTGAGACAGAAGACTTTTGGTCTCGTCAGCCTTCTCACATTTGATATGAAAGTTTGCGACACAGAAGACTTGTGGTCTCGTCAGCCTTCTCTCATCAAATGTAAATGTTCACGAGACAGTAGTTTTGTTTTGTCAGCCTTCTCACATCTAATATAATAGTTCGTGAGACAGAAGACTTTTGGTCTCGTCAGCCTTTTCACATTTGATATGAAGGTTCGCGAGACAGAAGACTTTTAGTCTCGTCAGCCTTCTCACATTTTATATGAAGGTTCGCGAGACAGAAGACTTGTGGTCTCGTCAGCCTTCTCACATTTGATATGAAGGTTCGCGAGACAGAAGACTTTTGGTCTCGTCATCCTTCTCACATTTGATATGAAGGTTCGCGAGACAAAAGACTTTGGTCTCGTCAGCCTTCTCATATCAAATGTAAATGTTCACGAGACAGTAGTTTTCTTTTGTCAGCCTTCTCACATCTAATATAATGGTTCGTGAGACAGAAGACTTTTGGTCTCGTCAGCCTTCTCACATTTGATATGAAAGTTTGCGACACAGAAGACTTTTGGTCTCGTCAGCCTTCTCACATTTGATATGAAAGTTTGCGACACAGAAGACTTTTGGTCTCGTCAGCCTTCTCTCATCAAATGTAAATGTTCACGAGACAGTAGTTTTGTTTTGTCAGCCTTCTCACATCTAATATAATAGTTCGTGAGACAGAAGACTTTTGGTCTCGTCAGCCTTCTCACATTTGATATAAAAGTTTGCGACACAGAAGACTTTTGGTCTCGTCAGCCTTTTCACATTTGATATGAAGGTTCGCGAGACAGAAGACTTTTGGTCTCGTCAGCCTTCTCACATTTTATATGAAGGTTCGCGAGACAGAAGACTTTTGGTCTCGTCAGCCTTCTCACATTTGATATGAAGGTTCGCGAGACAGAAGACTTTTGGTCTCGTCATCCTTCTCACATTTGATATGAAGGTTCGCGAGACAAAAGACTTTGGTCTCGTCAGCCTTCTCATATCAAATGTAAATGTTCACGAGACAGTAGTTTTCTTTTGTCAGCCTTCTCACATCTAATATAATGGTTCGTGAGACAGAAGACTTTTGGTCTCGTCAGCCTTCTCACATTTGATATGAAAGTTTGCGACACAGAAGACTTTTGGTCTCGTCAGCCTTCTCACATTTGATATGAAAGTTTGCGACACAGAAGACTTTTGGTCTCGTCAGCCTTCTCTCATCAAATGTAAATGTTCACGAGACAGTAGTTTTGTTTTGTCAGCCTTCTCACATCTAATATAATAGTTCGTGAGACAGAAGACTTTTGGTCTCGTCAGCCTTCTCACATTTGATATAAAAGTTTGCGAGACAGAAGACTTTTGGTCTCGTCAGCCTTCTCTCATCAAATGTAAATGTTCACGAGACAGTAGTTTTGTTTTGTCAGCCTTCTCACATCTAATATAATAGTTCGTGAGACAGAAGACTTTTGGTCTCGTCAGCATTCTCACATTTGATATGAAAGTTTGCGACACAGAAAACTTTTGGTCTCGTCAGCCTTCTCACATTTGATATGAAGGTTCGCGAGACAGAAGACTTTTGGTCCCGTCAGCCTTCTCTCATCAAATGTAAATGTTCACGAGACAGTAGTTTTGTTTTGTCAGCCTTCTCACATCTAATATAATAGTTCGTGAGACAGAAGACTTTTGGTCTCGTCAGCCTTCTCACATTTGATATGAAAGTTTGCGACACAGAAGACTTGTGGTCTCGTCAGCCTTCTCTCATCAAATGTAAATGTTCACGAGACAGTAGTTTTGTTTTGTCAGCCTTCTCACATCTAATATAATAGTTCGTGAGACAGAAGACTTTTGGTCTCGTCAGCCTTCTCACATTTGATATGAAGGTTCGCGAGACAGAAGACTTTTGGTCTCGTCATCCTTCTCACATTTGATATGAAGGTTCGCGAGACAAAAGACTTTGGTCTCGTCAGCCTTCTCATATCAAATGTAAATGTTCACGAGACAGTAGTTTTCTTTTGTCAGCCTTCTCACATCTAATATAATGGTTCGTGAGACAGAAGACTTTTGGTCTCGTCAGCCTTCTCACATTTGATATGAAAGTTTGCGACACAGAAGACTTTTGGTCTCGTCAGCCTTCTCACATTTGATATGAAAGTTTGCGACACAGAAGACTTTTGGTCTCGTCAGCCTTCTCTCATCAAATATAAATGTTCACGAGACAGTAGTTTTGTTTTGTCAGCCTTCTCACATCTAATATAATAGTTCGTGAGACAGAAGACTTTTGGTCTCGTCAGCCTTCTCACATTTGATATAAAAGTTTGCGAGACAGAAGACTTTTGGTCTCGTCAGCCTTCTCTCATCAAATGTAAATGTTCACGAGACAGTAGTTTTGTTTTGTCAGCCTTCTCACATCTAATATAATAGTTCGTGAGACAGAAGACTTTTGGTCTCGTCAGCATTCTCACATTTGATATGAAAGTTTGCGACACAGAAAACTTTTGGTCTCGTCAGCCTTCTCACATTTGATATGAAGGTTCGCGAGACAGAAGACTTTTGGTCCCGTCAGCCTTCTCTCATCAAATGTAAATGTTCACGAGACAGTAGTTTTGTTTTGTCAGCCTTCTCACATCTAATATAATAGTTCGTGAGACAGAAGACTTTTGGTCTCGTCAGCCTTCTCACATTTGATATGAAAGTTTGCGACACAGAAGACTTGTGGTCTCGTCAGCCTTCTCTCATCAAATGTAAATGTTCACGAGACAGTAGTTTTGTTTTGTCAGCCTTCTCACATCTAATATAATAGTTCGTGAGACAGAAGACTTTTGGTCTCGTCAGCCTTCTCACATTTGATATGAAGGTTCGCGAGACAGAAGACTTTTGGTCTCGTCAGCCTTCTCACATTTGATATGAAGGTTCGCGAGACAAAAGACTTTGGTCTCGTCAGCCTTCTCATATCAAATGTAAATGTTCACGAGACAGTAGTTTTCTTTTGTCAGCCTTCTCACATCTAATATAATGGTTCGTGAGACAGAAGACTTTTGGTCTCGTCAGCCTTCTCACATTTGATATGAAAGTTTGCGACACAGAAGACTTTTGGTCTCGTCAGCCTTCTCACATTTGATATGAAAGTTTGCGACACAGAAGACTTTTGGTCTCGTCAGCCTTCTCTCATCAAATGTAAATGTTCACGAGACAGTAGTTTTGTTTTGTCAGCCTTCTCACATCTAATATAATAGTTCGTGAGACAGAAGACTTTTGGTCTCGTCAGCCTTCTCACATTTGATATAAAAGTTTGCGAGACAGGAGACTTTTGGTCTCGTCAGCCTTCTCTCATCAAATGTAAATGTTCACGAGACAGTAGTTTTGTTTTGTCAGCCTTCTCACATCTAATATAATAGTTCGTGAGACAGAAGACTTTTGGTCTCGTCAGCATTCTCACATTTGATATGAAAGTTTGCGACACAGAAAACTTTTGGTCTCGTCAGCCTTCTCACATTTGATATGAAGGTTCGCGAGACAGAAGACTTTTGGTCCCGTCAGCCTTCTCTCATCAAATGTAAATGTTCACGAGACAGTAGTTTTGTTTTGTCAGCCTTCTCACATCTAATATAATAGTTCGTGAGACAGAAGACTTTTGGTCTCGTCAGCCTTCTCACATTTGATATGAAAGTTTGCGACACAGAAGACTTGTGGTCTCGTCAGCCTTCTCTCATCAAATGTAAATGTTCACGAGACAGTAGTTTTGTTTTGTCAGCCTTCTCACATCTAATATAATAGTTCGTGAGACAGAAGACTTTTGGTCTCGTCAGCCTTTTCACATTTGATATGAAGGTTCGCGAGACAGAAGACTTTTAGTCTCGTCAGCCTTCTCACATTTTATATGAAGGTTCGCGAGACAGAAGACTTGTGGTCTCGTCAGCCTTCTCACATTTGATATGAAGGTTCGCGAGACAGAAGACTTTTGGTCTCGTCATCCTTCTCACATTTGATATGAAGGTTCGCGAGACAAAAGACTTTGGTCTCGTCAGCCTTCTCATATCAAATGTAAATGTTCACGAGACAGTAGTTTTCTTTTGTCAGCCTTCTCACATCTAATATAATGGTTCGTGAGACAGAAGACTTTTGGTCTCGTCAGCCTTCTCACATTTGATATGAAAGTTTGCGACACAGAAGACTTTTGGTCTCGTCAGCCTTCTCACATTTGATATGAAAGTTTGCGACACAGAAGACTTTTGGTCTCGTCAGCCTTCTCTCATCAAATGTAAATGTTCACGAGACAGTAGTTTTGTTTTGTCAGCCTTCTCACATCTAATATAATAGTTCGTGAGACAGAAGACTTTTGGTCTCGTCAGCCTTCTCACATTTGATATAAAAGTTTGCGACACAGAAGACTTTTGGTCTCGTCAGCCTTTTCACATTTGATATGAAGGTTCGCGAGACAGAAGACTTTTGGTCTCGTCAGCCTTCTCACATTTTATATGAAGGTTCGCGAGACAGAAGACTTTTGGTCTCGTCAGCCTTCTCACATTTGATATGAAGGTTCGCGAGACAGAAGACTTTTGGTCTCGTCATCCTTCTCACATTTGATATGAAGGTTCGCGAGACAAAAGACTTTGGTCTCGTCAGCCTTCTCATATCAAATGTAAATGTTCACGAGACAGTAGTTTTCTTTTGTCAGCCTTCTCACATCTAATATAATGGTTCGTGAGACAGAAGACTTTTGGTCTCGTCAGCCTTCTCACATTTGATATGAAAGTTTGCGACACAGAAGACTTTTGGTCTCGTCAGCCTTCTCACATTTGATATGAAAGTTTGCGACACAGAAGACTTTTGGTCTCGTCAGCCTTCTCTCATCAAATGTAAATGTTCACGAGACAGTAGTTTTGTTTTGTCAGCCTTCTCACATCTAATATAATAGTTCGTGAGACAGAAGACTTTTGGTCTCGTCAGCCTTCTCACATTTGATATAAAAGTTTGCGAGACAGAAGACTTTTGGTCTCGTCAGCCTTCTCTCATCAAATGTAAATGTTCACGAGACAGTAGTTTTGTTTTGTCAGCCTTCTCACATCTAATATAATAGTTCGTGAGACAGAAGACTTTTGGTCTCGTCAGCATTCTCACATTTGATATGAAAGTTTGCGACACAGAAAACTTTTGGTCTCGTCAGCCTTCTCACATTTGATATGAAGGTTCGCGAGACAGAAGACTTTTGGTCCCGTCAGCCTTCTCTCATCAAATGTAAATGTTCACGAGACAGTAGTTTTGTTTTGTCAGCCTTCTCACATCTAATATAATAGTTCGTGAGACAGAAGACTTTTGGTCTCGTCAGCCTTCTCACATTTGATATGAAAGTTTGCGACACAGAAGACTTGTGGTCTCGTCAGCCTTCTCTCATCAAATGTAAATGTTCACGAGACAGTAGTTTTGTTTTGTCAGCCTTCTCACATCTAATATAATAGTTCGTGAGACAGAAGACTTTTGGTCTCGTCAGCCTTCTCACATTTGATATGAAGGTTCGCGAGACAGAAGACTTTTGGTCTCGTCATCCTTCTCACATTTGATATGAAGGTTCGCGAGACAAAAGACTTTGGTCTCGTCAGCCTTCTCATATCAAATGTAAATGTTCACGAGACAGTAGTTTTCTTTTGTCAGCCTTCTCACATCTAATATAATGGTTCGTGAGACAGAAGACTTTTGGTCTCGTCAGCCTTCTCACATTTGATATGAAAGTTTGCGACACAGAAGACTTTTGGTCTCGTCAGCCTTCTCACATTTGATATGAAAGTTTGCGACACAGAAGACTTTTGGTCTCGTCAGCCTTCTCTCATCAAATGTAAATGTTCACGAGACAGTAGTTTTGTTTTGTCAGCCTTCTCACATCTAATATAATAGTTCGTGAGACAGAAGACTTTTGGTCTCGTCAGCCTTCTCACATTTGATATAAAAGTTTGCGACACAGAAGACTTTTGGTCTCGTCAGCCTTTTCACATTTGATATGAAGGTTCGCGAGACAGAAGACTTTTGGTCTCGTCAGCCTTCTCACATTTTATATGAAGGTTCGCGAGACAGAAGACTTTTGGTCTCGTCAGCCTTCTCACATTTGATATGAAGGTTCGCGAGACAGAAGACTTTTGGTCTCGTCATCCTTCTCACATTTGATATGAAGGTTCGCGAGACAAAAGACTTTGGTCTCGTCAGCCTTCTCATATCAAATGTAAATGTTCACGAGACAGTAGTTTTCTTTTGTCAGCCTTCTCACATCTAATATAATGGTTCGTGAGACAGAAGACTTTTGGTCTCGTCAGCCTTCTCACATTTGATATGAAAGTTTGCGACACAGAAGACTTTTGGTCTCGTCAGCCTTCTCACATTTGATATGAAAGTTTGCGACACAGAAGACTTTTGGTCTCGTCAGCCTTCTCTCATCAAATGTAAATGTTCACGAGACAGTAGTTTTGTTTTGTCAGCCTTCTCACATCTAATATAATAGTTCGTGAGACAGAAGACTTTTGGTCTCGTCAGCCTTCTCACATTTGATATAAAAGTTTGCGAGACAGAAGACTTTTGGTCTCGTCAGCCTTCTCTCATCAAATGTAAATGTTCACGAGACAGTAGTTTTGTTTTGTCAGCCTTCTCACATCTAATATAATAGTTCGTGAGACAGAAGACTTTTGGTCTCGTCAGCATTCTCACATTTGATATGAAAGTTTGCGACACAGAAAACTTTTGGTCTCGTCAGCCTTCTCACATTTGATATGAAGGTTCGCGAGACAGAAGACTTTTGGTCCCGTCAGCCTTCTCTCATCAAATGTAAATGTTCACGAGACAGTAGTTTTGTTTTGTCAGCCTTCTCACATCTAATATAATAGTTCGTGAGACAGAAGACTTTTGGTCTCGTCAGCCTTCTCACATTTGATATGAAAGTTTGCGACACAGAAGACTTGTGGTCTCGTCAGCCTTCTCACATTTGATATGAAAGTTTGCGACACAGAAAACTTTTGGTCTCGTCAGCCTTCTCATATCAAATGTAAATGTTCACGAGACAGTAGTTTTCTTTTGTCAGCCTTCTCACATCTAATATAATGGTTCGTGAGACAGAAGACTTTTGGTCTCGTCAGCCTTCTCACATTTGATATGAAAGTTTGCGACACAGAAGACTTTTGGTCTCGTCAGCCTTCTCACATTTGATATGAAAGTTTGCGACACAGAAAACTTTTGGTCTCGTCAGCCTTCTCTCATCAAATGTAAATGTTCACGAGACAGTAGTTTTGTTTTGTCAGCCTTCTCACATCTGATATAATAGTTCGTGAGACAGAAGACTTTTGGTCTCGTCAGCCTTCTCACATTTGATATGAAAGTTTGCGACACAGAAAACTTTTGGTCTCGTCAGCCTTCTCACATTTGATATGAAGGTTCGCGAGACAGAAGACTTTTGGTCTCGTCAGCCTTCTCATATCAAATGTAAATGTTCATGAGACAGTAGTTTTGTTTTGTCAGCCTTCTCACATCTAATATAATGGTTCGTGAGACAGAAGACCTTTGGTCTCGTCAGCCTTCTCACATTTGATATGAAAGTTTGCGACACAGAAGACTTTTGGTCTCGTCATCCTTTTCACATTTGATATGAAGGTCCGCGAGACAAAAGACTTTGGTCTCGTCAGCCTTCTCATATCAAATGTAAATGTTCACGAGACAGTAGTTTTCTTTTGTCAGCCTTCTCACAACTAATATAATGGTTCGTGAGACAGAAGACTTTTGGTCCCGTCAGCCTTCTCTCATCAAATGTAAATGTTCACGAGACAGTAGTTTTGTTTTGTCAGCCTTCTCACATCTAATATAATAGTTCGTGAGACAGAAGACTTTTGGTCTCGTCAGCCTTCTCACATTTGATATGAAAGTTTGCGACACAGAAGACTTGTGGTCTCGTCAGCCTTCTCTCATCAAATGTAAATGTTCACGAGACAGTAGTTTTGTTTTGTCAGCCTTCTCACATCTAATATAATAGTTCGTGAGACAGAAGACTTTTGGTCTCGTCAGCCTTCTCACATTTGATATGAAGGTTCGCGAGACAGAAGACTTTTGGTCTCGTCAGCCTTCTCACATTTGATATGAAGGTTCGCGAGACAAAAGACTTTGGTCTCGTCAGCCTTCTCATATCAAATGTAAATGTTCACGAGACAGTAGTTTTCTTTTGTCAGCCTTCTCACATCTAATATAATGGTTCGTGAGACAGAAGACTTTTGGTCTCGTCAGCCTTCTCACATTTGATATGAAAGTTTGCGACACAGAAGACTTTTGGTCTCGTCAGCCTTCTCACATTTGATATGAAAGTTTGCGACACAGAAGACTTTTGGTCTCGTCAGCCTTCTCTCATCAAATGTAAATGTTCACGAGACAGTAGTTTTGTTTTGTCAGCCTTCTCACATCTAATATAATAGTTCGTGAGACAGAAGACTTTTGGTCTCGTCAGCCTTCTCACATTTGATATAAAAGTTTGCGAGACAGGAGACTTTTGGTCTCGTCAGCCTTCTCTCATCAAATGTAAATGTTCACGAGACAGTAGTTTTGTTTTGTCAGCCTTCTCACATCTAATATAATAGTTCGTGAGACAGAAGACTTTTGGTCTCGTCAGCATTCTCACATTTGATATGAAAGTTTGCGACACAGAAAACTTTTGGTCTCGTCAGCCTTCTCACATTTGATATGAAGGTTCGCGAGACAGAAGACTTTTGGTCCCGTCAGCCTTCTCTCATCAAATGTAAATGTTCACGAGACAGTAGTTTTGTTTTGTCAGCCTTCTCACATCTAATATAATAGTTCGTGAGACAGAAGACTTTTGGTCTCGTCAGCCTTCTCACATTTGATATGAAAGTTTGCGACACAGAAGACTTGTGGTCTCGTCAGCCTTCTCTCATCAAATGTAAATGTTCACGAGACAGTAGTTTTGTTTTGTCAGCCTTCTCACATCTAATATAATAGTTCGTGAGACAGAAGACTTTTGGTCTCGTCAGCCTTTTCACATTTGATATGAAGGTTCGCGAGACAGAAGACTTTTGGTCTCGTCAGCCTTCTCACATTTTATATGAAGGTTCGCGAGACAGAAGACTTGTGGTCTCGTCAGCCTTCTCACATTTGATATGAAGGTTCGCGAGACAGAAGACTTTTGGTCTCGTCATCCTTCTCACATTTGATATGAAGGTTCGCGAGACAAAAGACTTTGGTCTCGTCAGCCTTCTCATATCAAATGTAAATGTTCACGAGACAGTAGTTTTCTTTTGTCAGCCTTCTCACATCTAATATAATGGTTCGTGAGACAGAAGACTTTTGGTCTCGTCAGCCTTCTCACATTTGATATGAAAGTTTGCGACACAGAAGACTTTTGGTCTCGTCAGCCTTCTCACATTTGATATGAAAGTTTGCGACACAGAAGACTTTTGGTCTCGTCAGCCTTCTCTCATCAAATGTAAATGTTCACGAGACAGTAGTTTTGTTTTGTCAGCCTTCTCACATCTAATATAATAGTTCGTGAGACAGAAGACTTTTGGTCTCGTCAGCCTTCTCACATTTGATATAAAAGTTTGCGACACAGAAGACTTTTGGTCTCGTCAGCCTTTTCACATTTGATATGAAGGTTCGCGAGACAGAAGACTTTTGGTCTCGTCAGCCTTCTCACATTTTATATGAAGGTTCGCGAGACAGAAGACTTTTGGTCTCGTCAGCCTTCTCACATTTGATATGAAGGTTCGCGAGACAGAAGACTTTTGGTCTCGTCATCCTTCTCACATTTGATATGAAGGTTCGCGAGACAAAAGACTTTGGTCTCGTCAGCCTTCTCATATCAAATGTAAATGTTCACGAGACAGTAGTTTTCTTTTGTCAGCCTTCTCACATCTAATATAATGGTTCGTGAGACAGAAGACTTTTGGTCTCGTCAGCCTTCTCACATTTGATATGAAAGTTTGCGACACAGAAGACTTTTGGTCTCGTCAGCCTTCTCACATTTGATATGAAAGTTTGCGACACAGAAGACTTTTGGTCTCGTCAGCCTTCTCTCATCAAATGTAAATGTTCACGAGACAGTAGTTTTGTTTTGTCAGCCTTCTCACATCTAATATAATAGTTCGTGAGACAGAAGACTTTTGGTCTCGTCAGCCTTCTCACATTTGATATAAAAGTTTGCGAGACAGAAGACTTTTGGTCTCGTCAGCCTTCTCTCATCAAATGTAAATGTTCACGAGACAGTAGTTTTGTTTTGTCAGCCTTCTCACATCTAATATAATAGTTCGTGAGACAGAAGACTTTTGGTCTCGTCAGCATTCTCACATTTGATATGAAAGTTTGCGACACAGAAAACTTTTGGTCTCGTCAGCCTTCTCACATTTGATATGAAGGTTCGCGAGACAGAAGACTTTTGGTCCCGTCAGCCTTCTCTCATCAAATGTAAATGTTCACGAGACAGTAGTTTTGTTTTGTCAGCCTTCTCACATCTAATATAATAGTTCGTGAGACAGAAGACTTTTGGTCTCGTCAGCCTTCTCACATTTGATATGAAAGTTTGCGACACAGAAGACTTGTGGTCTCGTCAGCCTTCTCTCATCAAATGTAAATGTTCACGAGACAGTAGTTTTGTTTTGTCAGCCTTCTCACATCTAATATAATAGTTCGTGAGACAGAAGACTTTTGGTCTCGTCAGCCTTCTCACATTTGATATGAAGGTTCGCGAGACAGAAGACTTTTGGTCTCGTCATCCTTCTCACATTTGATATGAAGGTTCGCGAGACAAAAGACTTTGGTCTCGTCAGCCTTCTCATATCAAATGTAAATGTTCACGAGACAGTAGTTTTCTTTTGTCAGCCTTCTCACATCTAATATAATGGTTCGTGAGACAGAAGACTTTTGGTCTCGTCAGCCTTCTCACATTTGATATGAAAGTTTGCGACACAGAAGACTTTTGGTCTCGTCAGCCTTCTCACATTTGATATGAAAGTTTGCGACACAGAAGACTTTTGGTCTCGTCAGCCTTCTCTCATCAAATGTAAATGTTCACGAGACAGTAGTTTTGTTTTGTCAGCCTTCTCACATCTAATATAATAGTTCGTGAGACAGAAGACTTTTGGTCTCGTCAGCCTTCTCACATTTGATATAAAAGTTTGCGACACAGAAGACTTTTGGTCTCGTCAGCCTTTTCACATTTGATATGAAGGTTCGCGAGACAGAAGACTTTTGGTCTCGTCAGCCTTCTCACATTTTATATGAAGGTTCGCGAGACAGAAGACTTTTGGTCTCGTCAGCCTTCTCACATTTGATATGAAGGTTCGCGAGACAGAAGACTTTTGGTCTCGTCATCCTTCTCACATTTGATATGAAGGTTCGCGAGACAAAAGACTTTGGTCTCGTCAGCCTTCTCATATCAAATGTAAATGTTCACGAGACAGTAGTTTTCTTTTGTCAGCCTTCTCACATCTAATATAATGGTTCGTGAGACAGAAGACTTTTGGTCTCGTCAGCCTTCTCACATTTGATATGAAAGTTTGCGACACAGAAGACTTTTGGTCTCGTCAGCCTTCTCACATTTGATATGAAAGTTTGCGACACAGAAGACTTTTGGTCTCGTCAGCCTTCTCTCATCAAATGTAAATGTTCACGAGACAGTAGTTTTGTTTTGTCAGCCTTCTCACATCTAATATAATAGTTCGTGAGACAGAAGACTTTTGGTCTCGTCAGCCTTCTCACATTTGATATAAAAGTTTGCGAGACAGAAGACTTTTGGTCTCGTCAGCCTTCTCTCATCAAATGTAAATGTTCACGAGACAGTAGTTTTGTTTTGTCAGCCTTCTCACATCTAATATAATAGTTCGTGAGACAGAAGACTTTTGGTCTCGTCAGCATTCTCACATTTGATATGAAAGTTTGCGACACAGAAAACTTTTGGTCTCGTCAGCCTTCTCACATTTGATATGAAGGTTCGCGAGACAGAAGACTTTTGGTCCCGTCAGCCTTCTCTCATCAAATGTAAATGTTCACGAGACAGTAGTTTTGTTTTGTCAGCCTTCTCACATCTAATATAATAGTTCGTGAGACAGAAGACTTTTGGTCTCGTCAGCCTTCTCACATTTGATATGAAAGTTTGCGACACAGAAGACTTGTGGTCTCGTCAGCCTTCTCACATTTGATATGAAAGTTTGCGACACAGAAAACTTTTGGTCTCGTCAGCCTTCTCATATCAAATGTAAATGTTCACGAGACAGTAGTTTTCTTTTGTCAGCCTTCTCACATCTAATATAATGGTTCGTGAGACAGAAGACTTTTGGTCTCGTCAGCCTTCTCACATTTGATATGAAAGTTTGCGACACAGAAGACTTTTGGTCTCGTCAGCCTTCTCACATTTGATATGAAAGTTTGCGACACAGAAAACTTTTGGTCTCGTCAGCCTTCTCTCATCAAATGTAAATGTTCACGAGACAGTAGTTTTGTTTTGTCAGCCTTCTCACATCTGATATAATAGTTCGTGAGACAGAAGACTTTTGGTCTCGTCAGCCTTCTCACATTTGATATGAAAGTTTGCGACACAGAAAACTTTTGGTCTCGTCAGCCTTCTCACATTTGATATGAAGGTTCGCGAGACAGAAGACTTTTGGTCTCGTCAGCCTTCTCATATCAAATGTAAATGTTCATGAGACAGTAGTTTTGTTTTGTCAGCCTTCTCACATCTAATATAATGGTTCGTGAGACAGAAGACCTTTGGTCTCGTCAGCCTTCTCACATTTGATATGAAAGTTTGCGACACAGAAGACTTTTGGTCTCGTCATCCTTTTCACATTTGATATGAAGGTCCGCGAGACAAAAGACTTTGGTCTCGTCAGCCTTCTCATATCAAATGTAAATGTTCACGAGACAGTAGTTTTCTTTTGTCAGCCTTCTCACAACTAATATAATGGTTCGTGAGACAGAAGACTTTTGGTCTCGTCAGCCTTCTCACATTTGATATGAAAGTTTGCGACACAGAAGACTTTTGGTCTCGTCAGCCTTCTCACATTTGATATGAAGGTTCGCGAGACAGAAGACTTTTGGTCTCGTCAGCCTTCTCACATTTGATATGAAGGTTCGCGAGACAGAAGACTTTTGGTCTCGTCAGCCTTCTCACATTTGATATGAAAGTTTGCGACACAGAAAACTTTTGGTCTCGTCAGCCTTCTCTCATCAAATGTAAATGTTCACGAGACAGTAGTTTTGTTTTGTCAGCCTTCTCACATCTGATATAATAGTTCGTGAGACAGAAGACTTTTGGTCTCGTCAGCCTTCTCACATTTGATATGAAAGTTTGCGACACAGAAAACTTTTGGTCTCGTCAGCCTTCTCACATTTGATATGAAGGTTCGCGAGACAGAAGACTTTTGGTCTCGTCAGCCTTCTCATATCAAATGTAAATGTTCATGAGACAGTAGTTTTGTTTTGTCAGCCTTCTCACATCTAATATAATGGTTCGTGAGACAGAAGACCTTTGGTCTCGTCAGCCTTCTCACATTTGATATGATAGTTTGCGAGACAAAAGACTTTGGTCTCGTCAGCCTTCTCATATCAAATGTAAATGTTCACGAGACAGTAGTTTTCTTTTGTCAGCCTTCTCACAACTAATATAATGGTTCGTGAGACAGAAGACTTTTGGTCTCGTCAGCCTTCTCACATTTGATATGAAAGTTTGCGACACAGAAGACTTTTGGTCTCGTCAGCCTTTTCACATTTGATATGAAGGTTCGCGAGACAGAAGACTTTTGGTCTCGTCAGCCTTCTCACATTTTATATGAAGGTTCGCGAGACAGAAGACTTTTGGTCTCGTCAGCCTTCTCACATTTGATATGAAGGTTCGCGAGACAGAAGACTTTTGGTCTCGTCATCCTTCTCACATTTGATATGAAGGTTCGCGAGACAAAAGACTTTGGTCTCGTCAGCCTTCTCATATCAAATGTAAATGTTCACGAGACAGTAGTTTTCTTTTGTCAGCCTTCTCACATCTAATATAATGGTTCGTGAGACAGAAGACTTTTGGTCTCGTCAGCCTTCTCACATTTGATATGAAAGTTTGCGACACAGAAGACTTTTGGTCTCGTCAGCCTTCTCACATTTGATATGAAAGTTTGCGACACAGAAGACTTTTGGTCTCGTCAGCCTTCTCTCATCAAATGTAAATGTTCACGAGACAGTAGTTTTGTTTTGTCAGCCTTCTTACATCTAATATAATAGTTCGTGAGACAGAAGACTTTTGGTCTCGTCAGCCTTCTCACATTTGATATAAAAGTTTGCGAGACAGAAGACTTTTGGTCTCGTCAGCCTTCTCTCATCAAATGTAAATGTTCACGAGACAGTAGTTTTGTTTTGTCAGCCTTCTCACATCTAATATAATAGTTCGTGAGACAGAAGACTTTTGGTCTCGTCAGCATTCTCAAATTTGATATGAAAGTTTGCGACACAGAAAACTTTTGGTCTCGTCAGCCTTCTCACATTTGATATGAAGGTTCGCGAGACAGAAGACTTTTGGTCCCGTCAGCCTTCTCTCATCAAATGTAAATGTTCACGAGACAGTAGTTTTGTTTTGTCAGCCTTCTCACATCTAATATAATAGTTCGTGAGACAGAAGACTTTTGGTCTCGTCAGCCTTCTCACATTTGATATGAAAGTTTGCGACACAGAAGACTTGTGGTCTCGTCAGCCTTCTCTCATCAAATGTAAATGTTCACGAGACAGTAGTTTTGTTTTGTCAGCCTTCTCACATCTAATATAATAGTTCGTGAGACAGAAGACTTTTGGTCTCGTCAGCCTTTTCACATTTGATATGAAGGTTCGCGAGACAGAAGACTTTTGGTCTCGTCAGCCTTCTCACATTTTATATGAAGGTTCGCGAGACAGAAGACTTTTGGTCTCGTCAGCCTTCTCACATTTGATATGAAGGTTCGCGAGACAGAAGACTTTTGGTCTCGTCATCCTTCTCACATTTGATATGAAGGTTCGCGAGACAAAAGACTTTGGTCTCGTCAGCCTTCTCATATCAAATGTAAATGTTCACGAGACAGTAGTTTTCTTTTGTCAGCCTTCTCACATCTAATATAATGGTTCGTGAGACAGAAGACTTTTGGTCTCGTCAGCCTTCTCACATTTGATATGAAAGTTTGCGACACAGAAGACTTTTGGTCTCGTCAGCCTTCTCACATTTGATATGAAAGTTTGCGACACAGAAGACTTTTGGTCTCGTCAGCCTTCTCTCATCAAATGTAAATGTTCACGAGACAGTAGTTTTGTTTTGTCAGCCTTCTCACATCTAATATAATAGTTCGTGAGACAGAAGACTTTTGGTCTCGTCAGCCTTCTCACATTTGATATAAAAGTTTGCGACACAGAAGACTTTTGGTCTCGTCAGCCTTTTCACATTTGATATGAAGGTTCGCGAGACAGAAGACTTTTGGTCTCGTCAGCCTTCTCACATTTTATATGAAGGTTCGCGAGACAGAAGACTTTTGGTCTCGTCAGCCTTCTCACATTTGATATGAAGGTTCGCGAGACAGAAGACTTTTGGTCTCGTCATCCTTCTCACATTTGATATGAAGGTTCGCGAGACAAAAGACTTTGGTCTCGTCAGCCTTCTCATATCAAATGTAAATGTTCACGAGACAGTAGTTTTCTTTTGTCAGCCTTCTCACATCTAATATAATGGTTCGTGAGACAGAAGACTTTTGGTCTCGTCAGCCTTCTCACATTTGATATGAAAGTTTGCGACACAGAAGACTTTTGGTCTCGTCAGCCTTCTCACATTTGATATGAAAGTTTGCGACACAGAAGACTTTTGGTCTCGTCAGCCTTCTCTCATCAAATGTAAATGTTCACGAGACAGTAGTTTTGTTTTGTCAGCCTTCTCACATCTAATATAATAGTTCGTGAGACAGAAGACTTTTGGTCTCGTCAGCCTTCTCACATTTGATATAAAAGTTTGCGAGACAGAAGACTTTTGGTCTCGTCAGCCTTCTCTCATCAAATGTAAATGTTCACGAGACAGTAGTTTTGTTTTGTCAGCCTTCTCACATCTAATATAATAGTTCGTGAGACAGAAGACTTTTGGTCTCGTCAGCATTCTCACATTTGATATGAAAGTTTGCGACACAGAAAACTTTTGGTCTCGTCAGCCTTCTCACATTTGATATGAAGGTTCGCGAGACAGAAGACTTTTGGTCCCGTCAGCCTTCTCTCATCAAATGTAAATGTTCACGAGACAGTAGTTTTGTTTTGTCAGCCTTCTCACATCTAATATAATAGTTCGTGAGACAGAAGACTTTTGGTCTCGTCAGCCTTCTCACATTTGATATGAAAGTTTGCGACACAGAAGACTTGTGGTCTCGTCAGCCTTCTCTCATCAAATGTAAATCTTCACGAGACAGTAATTTTGTTTTGTCAGCCTTCTCACATCTAATATAATAGTTCGTGAGACAGAAGACTTTTGGTCTCGTCAGCCTTTTCACATTTGATATGAAGGTTCGCGAGACAGAAGACTTTTGGTCTCGTCAGCCTTCTCACATTTTATATGAAGGTTCGCGAGACAGAAGACTTTTGGTCTCGTCAGCCTTCTCACATTTGATATGAAGGTTCGCGAGACAGAAGACTTTTGGTCTCGTCATCCTTCTCACATTTGATATGAAGGTTCGCGAGACAAAAGACTTTGGTCTCGTCAGCCTTCTCATATCAAATGTAAATGTTCACGAGACAGTAGTTTTCTTTTGTCAGCCTTCTCACATCTAATATAATGGTTCGTGAGACAGAAGACTTTTGGTCTCGTCAGCCTTCTCACATTTGATATGAAAGTTTGCGACACAGAAGACTTTTGGTCTCGTCAGCCTTCTCACATTTGATATGAAAGTTTGCGACACAGAAGACTTTTGGTCTCGTCAGCCTTCTCTCATCAAATGTAAATGTTCACGAGACAGTAGTTTTGTTTTGTCAGCCTTCTCACATCTAATATAATAGTTCGTGAGACAGAAGACTTTTGGTCTCGTCAGCCTTCTCACATTTGATATAAAAGTTTGCGACACAGAAGACTTTTGGTCTCGTCAGCCTTCTCTCATCAAATGTAAATGTTCACGAGACAGTAGTTTTGTTTTGTCAGCCTTCTCACATCTAATATAATAGTTCGTGAGACAGAAGACTTTTGGTCTCGTCAGCATTCTCACATTTGATATGAAAGTTTGCGACACAGAAAACTTTTGGTCTCGTCAGCCTTCTCACATTTGATATGAAGGTTCGCGAGACAGAAGACTTTTGGTCCCGTCAGCCTTCTCTCATCAAATGTAAATGTTCACGAGACAGTAGTTTTGTTTTGTCAGCCTTCTCACATCTAATATAATAGTTCGTGAGACAGAAGACTTTTGGTCTCGTCAGCCTTCTCACATTTGATATGAAAGTTTGCGACACAGAAGACTTGTGGTCTCGTCAGCCTTCTCTCATCAAATGTAAATGTTCACGAGACAGTAGTTTTGTTTTGTCAGCCTTCTCACATCTAATATAATAGTTCGTGAGACAGAAGACTTTTGGTCTCGTCAGCCTTCTCACATTTGATATGAAAGTTTGCGACACAGAAAACTTTTGGTCTCGTCAGCCTTCTCACATTTGATATGAAGGTTCGCGAGACAGAAGACTTTTGGTCTCGTCAGCCTTCTCATATCAAATGTAAATGTTCATGAGACAGTAGTTTTGTTTTGTCAGCCTTCTCACATGTAATATAATGGTTCGTGAGACAGAAGACCTTTGGTCTCGTCAGCCTTCTCACATTTGATATGAAGGTTCGCGAGACAGAAGACTTTTGGTCTCGTCAGCCTTCTCACATTTGATATGAAGGTTCGCGAGACAGAATACTTTTGGTCTCGTCAGCCTTTTCACATTTGATATGAAGGTTCGCGAGACAGAAGACTTTTGGTCTCGTCATCCTTCTCACATTTGATATGAAGGTTCGCGAGACAAAAGACTTTGGTCTCGTCAGCCTTCTCATATCAAATGTAAATGTTCACGAGACAGTAGTTTTCTTTTGTCAGCCTTCTCACATCTAATATAATGGTTCGTGAGACAGAAGACCTTTGGTCTCGTCAGCCTTCTCACATTTGATATGAAAGTTTGCGACACAGAAGACTTTTGGTCTCGTCAGCCTTCTCACATTTGATATGAAGGTTCGCGAGACAGAAGACTTTTGGTCTCGTCAGCCTTCTCACATTTGATATGAAGGTTCGCGAGACAGAAGACTTTTGGTCTCGTCAGCCTTCTCACATTTGATATGAAGGTTCGCGAGACAGAATACTTTTGGTCTCGTCAGCCTTTTCACATTTGATATGAAGGTTCGCGAGACAGAAGACTTTTGGTCTCGTCATCCTTCTCACATTTGATATGAAGGTTCGCGAGACAAAAGACTTTGGTCTCGTCAGCCTTCTCATATCAAATGTAAATGTTCACGAGACAGTAGTTTTCTTTTGTCAGCCTTCTCACATCTAATATAATGGTTCGTGAGACAGAAGACCTTTGGTCTCGTCAGCCTTCTCACATTTGATATGAAAGTTTGCGACACAGAAGACTTTTGGTCTCGTCAGCCTTCTCACATTTGATATGAAGGTTCGCGAGACAGAAGACTTTTGGTCTCGTCAGCCTTCTCACATTTGATATGAAGGTTCGCGAGACAGAAGACTTTTGGTCTCGTCAGCCTTTTCACATTTGATATGCAAGTTTGCGACACAGAAGACTTTTAGTCTCGTCAGCCTTCTCACATTTGATATAAAGGTTCGCGAGACAGAGGACTTTTGGTCTCGTCAGCCTTCTCACATTTGATATGAAAGTTTGCGACACAGTAGACCTTTGGTCTCGTCAGCCTTCTCATATCAAATATTTATTTATTTATTTCTATGAGGCCCTGGTAAACATATTGAAGTACATCATAGTTTAACAAATATATATATGATAATAAAATTAATAACAAAATCTTGAACATAAATTTATAAGAGCAATAAACAATAAGTAAGAACATGTATAAACATATATACAAAATAATTGGTATCCTCGTAATAAAAGAATGGTTTGTTTGTTTTGTTTTAAATATGAAGGTTCACAAGACAGAAGACTTTTGGTCATGTCAATCAACCTTCTGATATTTATCATGAATGTTCGTGACATCTGTAATGATAGTTCAGGAAGGTTGTCATGAAGGTAGACGTTTGTCTAAGCATCTGCATCCCGAATGGTAAAAACTGCCTTTTTCGCGCATGTTTATGAGTTGAAATTGCATCATGTCCGCGACGTTAGGGATTTACTATCCTTTGCGTAAAGAGTACAATTTAGATAATGGATCGTAAAGGATTATCATGCAGTGTAGAAGTAGTCATCTGGTTCATGACAGTTGTAAGTCATCATGGAGGGTATCGTTCTTTTCATCTCTCCACAGATATGTATTGAATGCTAGATGATGAGTTGGTTGTTACGTCTACTGCACATTCTCTTGATTGCTTTCGTCGCATGTTCTCGAAAAGTTTGACTCGTCGAAAGATAGATGAGGCAATTCCACCATCGGGTGCTAAGTTCTACGACACATCCGATTATGAATGCGACTGCGTACCCCGGAATCCTAAGTCTGGGGCTGATGTACATAATAGTGAAGCCCCATATCCCCATGCCAGCATAACAGGAAACGGTGATTACGAGAACTGTGCGCACCCCCTTAAAGATGTCTTGGCCATTGTGCTGTTTGTTGATTCGCCGTTGATCTACAATTCTCAAGTTCATCTTACGAATATGTCGGCAGGAGATAAAGATCAGACAAACGTTGCAGAACGTTGTTGTCACGATTGTAAGGGCTGCAGGTAGGAACATTAAACTCAAGGTTGTTGTTATCGAGTTATCACTCCATTGCCCGTCTTTACTGTTTGATCCGCAAAAACCTCTGACCAATTCTGTGCTCGGGAATCCTGGGATAGGCCATAGATATGTCGTGAATAACACAGGAATCACTAGCGCGAAGAGGAGCGCACATTTCGAGCGTTTTGGTGTTGCCAATGTCGGATAACGCAGGGGCCAAACGATCGTCAACAAACGGTCCAAATTGATACAACAAAGTAAGGCAAGCGTCTGATTGAAAACCGAGTAATATAGGAAAGGCAGGAAAAGGCAGACGTGACCGGAGATAGCAGAAAAAGTGGTGGTTTTAAAAACTTTAAGAAAGCCGTGTGAAACACCAAACAGACCACCGCACAGGTCAACAATGGCCAATGCTTTGAAGAACAGACGTGTGTTTTCCTGAAAAGCGTTTTGGCAAGTCTGCAAAATGTAAAGGGTGAATGCGTTGCACACCAAGATCAAGATGGCGCATATTGAGAACAATACACCAGTAATGTATCTCCCAGCTAACGAGAATAGTTCGGAGTTGGTTGCGTTGCCCGTTTCATTCATCATGAATTTTCTGCAAAATAATTAGAGGAAAGAAATAATCATGAAGTCGTGCTTCGGGAAGAGTCGGGCCGAGATTTGTTGGAAAAGGGCCGGGCTGGTGGCATATACTGAAGTGCACCATTTTTAATAGTGTATATTTTCATTCAGAACTTTCCTTTGATAGGTTTCCTAATTCTTTTGAAAGTCTAATGATGAAGATTGTTGTAACCAGATAGTTCCTTTTTAATTCTGACTAAAATCTTAAAAGAATTAACTTACCTAAATTGTTTTCCTATTTGATTCGCAAATCATACGACAAAGATTGTTGTTACCAGACTGTTACATCTACATTTTTACTAAAATAATGAAAGAACTTACCATTAACTATTGATTCCCTATTTCTTTTGCAAATCTTACGGCGGAGCACCCGAAATAAAATCTGAAATCAGATAAAGCATGATAACGCTGATGTGATGTGAGACAGATATGAAATGTAAATCAAATGTGACGATAATGACAGAAAATGCTAACATCGTCATGAGGATGATGTAATCAAGTCAGGCAGAGAATCAGAGAGCCGGATAAGTGGCAAATCCAGAACTTGACGAAAGGGGGCGGGGACGATCGTGGAGTCGATGAAATTTTCTATGGAACGGGAAAAGGGTGGAGGAGCGGCGGATGTGCCGATGTAGCACCCCCCCACCCCCCTGTGTTGTCGCCCAACTGCAAGTTTTCTTGGGTTTTTCTTGCTTTGTGGACTTCAAAGGGGGGAGGGATGTCGGCTCTACCCTTTGCTGGATAATACATGTACGGATATTACCACCGAAACAGCGACTTGTTTGCCAAGCTAGGTAACGTAACAATGTTGTGTCATGGCAACTGTCATAGTGCACATCATCCAGTTAATTAAAGTGATTCGCAAATTAGATAGTTGATGTGGTGTTCCAGATTCTGAAAGGAAACGTTTACCCGTTTTGTAAGAAGAGGGACGTAATATCAAATCACAAAGGTTTTAAAAGTTGCTACTTATCCCCTCTCTGGAAAGATATCATTTTCTATCAGGGGAATTGTGTAAGCGTTCACGCATGAATCTACCACCGTTTTGGAAACCATTATTTTAACTCTAAAAGTAAGTCTTTTACTGCCACATCGTTATAAACCACGAGAGGAGTAACAACGTTCATGAGGGAGATCGCAGTTTGAATTCATAAATCACATAGTCCTGGGCAGCGTTTTGTGAAACCGTCCTGAGTACAAGTTCGTCGACAACTCATCGAAATTAAATGCACGTGTTGAAATTGACACGTGTTTTAATGGGATGTCGGTGTCGGTGAACTTGTATGTACGACGGTTTTGTGAAGCACTGCCCAGTGTGCAAAAGTAATAATACCTCAGTCACACTGACTAAACTGACATCAGACTGAAAATACACACCCCAAGCAAAAAATTACAAACCTCAACACTGCTTAAGTTTGTTAACTTATTAGTTGGCTTCCAGTCGGTTAGGTGGTATAGCTAGGATAACAGTTTTAACATAGTTATATCTACCGCTTTTGGACGACAATGCAATACGTTTCCATGGCAACTGTCACCACAGGCAACATCCAAGTTAATTAGAATACCCGGATCTGCAATTTGGTGAGTCAATCAATGATCTAGATTAGTATTTAATTCATACTCCTTTAAACGATATCATATATATACAATATAAGCGATAATATTTAAAGCGGATCAAAGGGTTGACTGTTACACGAGGAAGTTCATCAACTTTAAGTCACTTCAGATATTATTTTTTTCCGCACAACTATTGCAGCTTCGTTGAAGTGAAAGCAATATTTGTTTTCTTTGCGCCGGGGAAGGAGTCTGGGTTAAGGTGCATAAGAAAAATAAGATTTACTGAAATTATTTAAAAACAAAAGAACAAAATTTAAAAGGATCTCGTCTGTAGAGCAACGAGTTATCTTAAAACATGGCACATAAATAGAGTTAATCAATATGTTCATGTTTTCATAACTAACAGCATTTTTTAAATAATCACCTATATGATCATGCTTCGTGTCTATTAGTTTTCGTTTGTAATTTTGACGGTTTTTAGATGCTCCTAAGTTTATGAATGTTGTGTCAAGAGATGCGCCAGACCCATGGCTTAAAGCTCAGGAAAGCACAGGGTTTGATGAAAAGACATCCGTGAAGTTATCGCGGAAAAAAGTCCACCACCCAGGCCCTTTTTAGGGTTAAAAACATTTGGAGCAATCATCTTATTTGTATAAAACGATTGGATTTATTCTTCGCCAGACACATTGCAGTCCTGAGAAACCAGATTCCCAATAGTTTTGCTCCTCCTTTCCATTATATTTCTTCGCCATCTTCATTCTTTTCTCTCTCTCTCTTTCCTCCCTTTTGTTTTCCTTTACCTTCTTTATTACTTCCTATCTGTCTCCCCCTCCTGTTTATTTCTCTGCTCCTCCTACTTTTCTTCCTCTCTCTCTTTTCTTTCCTCCCTTTTGTTTTCCTTAACCTTCTTTATTACTTCCTATCTGTCTCCCCCTCCTTTTTATTTCCCTGATCCTCCTTCTTTTCTTCCTCTCTCTCTCTCTTTCCTCCCTTTTGTTTTCCTTCACCTTCTTTATTACTTCCTATCTGTCTCCCCCTCCTTTTTATTTCCCTCCTCCTCCTTCTTTTCTTCCTCTCTCTCTCTCATTCTCTCTCTCTCTCTCCTCCCTCATTCTTCACACCTTTCTACTTCACCTTCTTCATTTCTTCGCCCTCTCTCTGCCTCCTCTCTCTCTCTTCTTCCCTAAGTATGCCTATTAGGACTAGATTTGAAAACCGTACAGTGATAAGCACGACATGCTTGAGACCCAAACACAAACACCTTAACAAATATTTCAACGATCAGACAAATATTTGTTTTTATGTTTTATTAGCAGCCTTATATCATTTATTACAATTTATGACGAACATTCTAGCAACTCGACTTTTGACAAATAATAGGGCCACTTAATATCCCCTATGTGGAAAAGTAATCTTAAAGAAGAAAAATATACATTATACCGGAGTTGAAAGGGGCTAAGAATGAGTCGATAAAAAACAATGTTTCGTCAGCCTTCTCACATTTAAAATAATGATTTGAGGGACAGTAGACTTTTGGTCTCGTCAGCCTTCTCATATCGAATATAAAGGTTGGCGAGACAGACATTTGGTCTCGTCAGCCATCTCATATCTAATATAAAGGTTCGCGAGAGGGAGGTCGCTTGGTCTCGTCAGTCTTCTCGCACCTAATATAATGGTTCATGAGACAGAACATTTGTTTGAATCGTCAGCCTTCTCATATCTAGTAGGAGTAGTGGTAATGGTTTATTTAAATAAAAATCAATCGCGGCTCGAAAGCCGAATTACAGGTTTTGTACAAAAGTAATAGCAAACAACAAAATTACTGTAAATAAAAAAGGTTATAACATGTAATAATTAATTCTGGACACTGGGGGATTGGGAGGCGATAATATGAAGGTTCCCGAGACAGAAAACTTTTGGTCTCGTCAGCCTTCTCACATCAAATGTGATGGTTTACGAGACAGAACACTTTTGGTCTCATCAGCCTTCTCACGCTTAATATAAAGCTCCGCGAGACAGAAGACTTTTGCTCTCATTAGCCTTCTCACGCTTAATATAAAGCTCCGCGACACAGAAGACGTTTGCTCTCATCAGCCTTCTCACGCTTAATATAAAGCTCTGCGAGACAGAAGACCTTTGTTTTCATCAACCTTCTCACGCTTAATATAAAGCTCCGCGAGACAGAAGACTTTTAGTCTCATCAGCCTTCTCACGCATAATATAAAGCTCCGCGAGACAGAAGACTTTTGGTCTCATCAGCCTTCTCACGCTTAATATAAAGCTCCGCGACACAGAAGACTTTTGCTTTCTCAGCCTTCTCACGCTTAATATAAAGCTCTGCGAGACAGAAGACCTTTGGTCTCATCAACCTTCTCACGCTTAATATAAAGCTCCGCGAGACAGAAGACTTTTAGTCTCATCAGCCTTTTCACGCATAATATAAAGCTCCGCGAGACAGAAGACTTTTGGTCTCATCAGCCTTCTCACGCTTAATATAAAGCTCCGCGAGACAGTAGACTTTTGGTCTCATCAGCCTTCTCACGCTTAATATAAAGCTCCGCGAGACGGAAGACCTTTGATCTCATCAGCCTTCTCACGCTTAATATAAAGCTCCGCGAGACAGAAGACTTTTGGTCTCATCATACTTCTCACGCTTAATATAAAGCTCCGCGAGACAGAAGACTTTTGGTCTCATCAGCCTTCTCACGCTAAATATAAAGCTCCGCGAGACCGAAGACTTTTGGTCTCGTCAGCCTTCTCACGCTTAATATAAAGCTCCGCGAGACAGAAGACTTTTGGTCTCATCAGCCTTCTCACGCTTAATATAAAGCTCCGCGAGATAGTAGACGTTTTGTCACGTCAGCCTTCTCACAGCTAATAAAGGTTTGCGAGACAGAAGACTTTTGGTCATGTCAATCAATCTTCTGATATTTATAATAAATGTTCGTGACATCCAGAATGATGGTTCATGAAAGTTGTCATGAAGGTGGACGTTAATTAGTCTCTGCATCTGCATCCCGTATCTTAAAGCTTTTTTGGCGCATGTTTCGAAGTCGAAATTGCACCATGTCCGCGACATTAGGGAATTGCTATCCTTTGACATAAAAAGGTAAATTTGTATAATAGATCTTAAAGGATGATCAAGCAGTGTAGTCATCTGATTCATGGCAGCTAAGGAAGGTATCGTCCTTTCCATCTTCTCACAGATATGAATCGAATGCTAGATGATGAGTTGGTTGTTTCTTCTACCGCACATTCTCTTGATTACTTTCGTCGCATGTTCCCGAAAAGTTTGACTCGTCAAAAGGTAGATGAGGCAATTCCACCATCTGGTGCTAAGTTCTACGACACTGCATATTATAAAAGGGACTGTATACTCCGGTCGCCCCATTCTAGGGAAGATGTACAGAATATAAACGCTCCATGTCCCCATGCCTACATAACAGAAAACGGTGATTACGAGAACTGTGCGCACCCCCTTCAAGATGTCTTGACCATTGCGTTGTTTGTTGATACGCTGTTGACCTGCAGCTATCAAGTTTATCTTACGAATGTGTCGGCAGGAAATGAAGATCAGACAAACGTTACAGAACGTTGTTATCACCATTGTAAGGGCTGCAGGGAGGAACATCAAACTCCAAGATGGTGTTATCGAGATATCACTCCTAATCATGTTAACGTGAACCCAGTCACTCAATTGCCCGTCGTTACCGTTCAATCCGCAAAAACTTCTGAGCGTTTCTGTGCTCGGGAATCCCGGGATAGGCCATTCAATTACCGTAAATAACACAGAGATTACTAGCACAACGACGAGCGCACATTTCGCCCGTTTTGATGTCGCCAATATCGGATAACGCAAGGGCCATCTGATCGTCAACAAACGGTCCAAATTGATACAACAAAGTAAGGTAAGCGTCTGATAGAACACCGATCGGTATAGAGCAGGCAGGAGAGTGCAGACATGACCGGAGATCGCCGAGTTGGTGGTGGTTGTAAAAAGGAGATTAAAATCCAATGAAACACCAAGCAGTCCACCACATAGGTCAACAATGGCCAGTGCTTTAAGGAACAGACGTGTGTTTTCCTGAAAAGCGTTTTGGCAAGTCTGCAAAATGTAAAGGGTGAATGCGTTGCTTAACGAGATCAAGATGGCGCATATTGAGTACAATACAGAGGCAATGTATCTCTCGGCTGACGAAAACAGTTCAGAGCTGGTTGCATTACCCGTTTCATTCATTATAAATTATTTGAAAAACAATTTGGGAAAAAAAAATTATCATTAAATCGTACGTGCTCCGGGAAGACACGGGTCGATATTTGTTGGAAAAGGGCCTTGCCGGTGGTATATTCTGAAGTGCAATATTTTCAGTAGTCTCTGTTATCATTCAGAACTTACCCTTTATAGGTTTTCTGTTTCTTTTGAAATTAAACGACGAAGATTGTTGTGGTCAGATTGTTGCTTTTCAATTCTTACCAATAATCAAGGAACTTACCCTTAACTATTGGTTTCCTATTTGTTTTGCAAATGCGACGAAGCACCCAAAAGTAAATCTGAATCAGATACAGTATGATAACGGCGATGTGATGTTAAACAGATATGAAATATTAAGCAAATGTGATGATAATACAAGAAAATGCGAACATCATGGTATATGATGTGAGAATGATATAATCACGTCGTGCAGAGAATCAGAGAGCCGGATAAATGGCAAATCCAGAACTTGACGAACGGGGGTGGGGACGGTCGAGGAGTCGATGGTATCCTCGTATGAAAGGTAAAGGGGTGAAGGATCGGCGGATGTACCCATGTAGCACCCCCTACCCCCCGTGTTGTCGACCAAGCGCAAGTTGTATTTACTTTGTTCTTCTTCGGGGCCTTCAAACAGGTGGGAGTGGGGTAATGTCGGCCCTACCCTATGCTAGATATGACACGTAGGGACAATAGCACCGCAAATTAAAGCGGTTTGTTCGACAAGGTAAAGTAATAATTCAAACACATTAACCTCTTTTTAGCTCGGAGAACAGTTAGGTGTCATGGCAACTGTCATAGTAAACATCATCCACTAAATTAAAATGACTCGCGAATGGATAGTTGATTGGTGCTCAAGATTGTGACAGGGCACGTTTTCCCGTTTTGTAAGAGATGGGTTGTAATATCAAATCCCCCAGCTTTTATAAGTTGCTTCTTATCCCCTCTCTTAAAAGGTATTATTTCTATCAGGGAAATTGTGTAAGCGTTCACACTTGACTCAACCACCGTTTTGGAATCCAATAAAATATTGAAAGTTTTATTTATAGCCATTTATAATTTATCGTGATTGAGGACGAACGTTATAGCAACTCGACTTTTTGACAAATAATAGGGCTCCCTAATTATCCGCTATGTTGAAAAGTCATCTAAAAGAAGAAAAAGATACATTATATCGGGGTTAAAAGGGGCCTAGAATGGTTTGATAAAAGGCAACGTTCGTCAGCCTGCTCACATGTAATATAAGGATTCACGAGATAGAAGACTTTTGGTCTCATCAGCCTTCTCACATCAAATAAGAGGTTCACAAGACAGAAGACCTTTGGTCTCATCAGCCTTCTCACATCAAATATGAAGGTTCACGAGACAGAAGACTTTTGGTCTCGTCAGCCTTCTCACATAAAATATGAAGGTTCACGAGACAGAGGACTTTTGGTCTCATCAGCCTTCTCACATCAAATATGAAGGTTCACGAGACAGAAGACTTTTGGTCTCATCAGCCTTATAACATCAAATATGAAGGTTCACGAGACAGAAGACTTTTGGTCTCATCAGCCTTCTCACATCAAATATGAAGGTTCACGAGACAGAAGACTTTTGGTCTCATCAGCCTTCCCATATCAAATATGAAGGTTCACGAGACGAAATTATTTTGGTCTCGTCAGCCTTCCCATATCAAATATGAAGGTTTACGAGACGGAATTCTTTTGGTCTCATCAGCCTTCTCACATCTAATATGAAGGTTTACGAGACAGAAGACTTTTGGTCTCATCAGCCTTCTCACATCAAATATGAAGGTTCACGAGACAGAAGACTTTTGGTCTCGTCAGCCTTCTTACATAAAATATGAAGGTTCACGAGACAGAGGACTTTTGGTCTCATCAGCCTTCTCACATCAAATATGAAGGATCACGAGACAGAAGACTTTTGGTCATATCAGCCTTATAACATCAAATATGAAGGTTCACGAGACAGAAGACTTTTGGTCTCATCAGCCTTCTCACATCAAATATGAAGGTTCACGAGAAAGAAGACTTTTGGTCTCATCAGCCTTCTCACATCTAATATGAAGGTTTACGAGACAGAAGACTTTTGATCTAGTCAGCCTTCTCACATCAAATAAGAAGGTTCACGATACAGAAGACTTTTGGTCTCATCAGCCTTCTCACATCAAATATGAAGGTTCACGAGACAGAAGACTTTTGGTCTCGTCAGCCTTCTCACATCAAATATGAAGGTTCACGAGACAGAAGACTTTTGGTCTCGTCAGCCTTCTCATATCAAATATGAAGGTTTACGAGACGGAATTCTTTTGGTCTCGTCAGCCTTCTCACATCTAAAAAAGCGCGTCGCGAGACAGTAGACTTTTGGTCTCGTCAGCCTTCTCACAGCTAATATAAAGGTTCGCGAGACAGATGACCTTTGGTCGTGTCAACCAACCTACTGTCATTGTTGATATTGTCTGATGGTTCACACAGGTTGTCATTAAGGTGGGCGTTAGTCTCTGCAACCGCATACCGTATGGTCAAAACTGCTTTTTTGGCGCATGTTCTGAGTTGAAATTGCCCGCGACGTTAGGGAATTGTTATCCTTTGACATAAAGAGGTAAATTTGTATAATGGATCTCCAAGGATGATCAATGTAGAAGTAGTCATCTGGTTCAGGGCAGTTGTAAATTGTCATGGAGGGAATTGTCCTTTTTATCTTTCCACAGATGTGTATTGAATGCTAGATGATGAGTTGGTTGTTTCGTCTACCGCACTTTAGCTTGATTGTTTTCGTCGCATGTTCTCGAAAGGTTTTACTCGTCGAAAGATAGATGAGGCAATTCCACCACCTGGTGCTAAGTTCTACGACACTGCAGAATATAAATGGGACTGCGTTCCCCGGTCGCCCCAGTCTAGGGGAGATGTACATAATAGTAAAGCCCCATATCCCCATGCCAGCATAACAGAAAACGGTGATTACGAGAACTGTGCGCACCCCCTTCAAGATGTGTTGGCCATTGTGCTGCTTGTTTATTCGCCGTTGATCTACAATTCTCAAGTTCATCTTACGAATATGTCGGCAGGAGATAAAGATCAGACAAACGTTACAGAACGTTGTTATCACGATTGTAAGGGCTGCAGATAGGAACATCAAGCTCAAAGTTGTTGCTAACGAGTTGTTACTACCGTTCATGTTAGCGTAAACCCAGTTTACTCCATTGCCTATATTTACCGTTCAATCCGCAAAAACTTCTGACCATTTCTGTGCTCGGGAATCCTGGGATAGCCCATAGAAATACCGTGAATAACACAGGAATCACTAGCGCGAAGAAGAGCGCACATTTCGAGCGTTTCGGTGTTGCCAATGTCGGATAACGCAAGGGCCATACGATCGTCAACAAACGGTCCAAATTAATACAACAAAGTAAAGCAAGCGTCTGGTTGAAAACTGAGTAATATAGGAAAGGCAGGTGACTGCAAACGTGAGCGTGGATCGCAGAGATAATGGTGGTTCTAAAAACGTTAATAAATTCGTATGAAACACCAAACAGACCACCACACAGGTCAACAAGGGACAATGCTTTGAAGAACAGACGTGTGTTCTCCTGAAAAGCGTTTTGGCAAGTCTGCAGAATGTAGAGGGTGAATGCGTTGCATGCTAAGATCAAGATGGCGCATACTGTGTAAAATACATAGGCAACGATCCAAAGGTGGTTGCGTTGCCCGTATCATTCATGATGAATTTTCTGCAAAACAATTTGGATAAAAAAATGATCATGACGTCGTAAGTGCCCCGGGAATAGTTGGGTCGGGATTTGTTAGAAAAGGGCTCTATTTTCATTCAGAATATACTTGTAATAATTTATCTTTTGCAAATCTTACGACGAAGATTGTTGCTTTTTCATTCTGACTAATTTAATCAAAAAACTTACCCTTAATTATCGGTTAATTTTTTCTTTTCCGAATCTTATGACGAAGCACTTCAAATAAAATCTGAATCAGATACCGTATGGTATCGGTGATGTGATGTGAAACAGATATGCAAGGTTAAGCAAATGCGACGATAATGAAAGAAAATGCAAACACCCTCGTATATGATGTGAGGATGATATAATCACGTCAGGCAGACTATCCGAGAGTCGTTACAAATGGCGTATCCAAAACGTGACAAAAAGGTGTGGGGATGAGGAGTCGATTGAATCCTCCCCTGAACGGGGAAGGGGTGGAAGGGGCATAGCCGGGCGACGGATGTAATCGTGTAGTACCCCCCCCCCCCCTCTCCGTGTCGTCGACTCACGCGCATGTATTGATTTTTCCCGATTTTTAATAGGGGGAGGGGAGCAATTTTTCGGCTCTACCTTGTGCTGAATAAACACCTCGGGACAATACATGTAGCACCGAAACAGCGACTTGTTTGCCAAGGTAATGGAATAATTAAGACACATCATTGCCCGCTTTCTTGGTGTCATGGCAACTGTCATGGTGTATATCATCCAGTTAATTAAAGTGATTCGCAAATTAAATAGTTGATGTGGTGTTCCAGATTCTGAAAGGAAACGTTTACCCGTTTTGTAAGAGGAGGGACGTAATATAAAATTACAAAGGTTTTAAAAGTTGCTACTTATCCCCTCTCTGGAAAGATATCATTTCTATCATGGGAATTGTGTAGGCGTTCACACTTGAATCTACCACCGTTTTGGAAACCATTATTTTAACTCTAAAAGTAAGTCATTTACTGCCACATCGTTATAAACCACGAGAGGAGTAACAACGTTCATGAGGGAGTTCGCAGTTTGAATTCATAAATCACATAGTCCTGGGCAGCGTTTTGTGAAACCGTCCTGAGTACAAGTTCGTCGACAACTCATCGAAATTGAATGCACGTGTTGAAATTAACACGTGTTTCAATGGGAGATCAGTGTCTGTGAACTTGTATTTACTATATTGCTCCGATTGTCTCATTTTCGCTCGCTGGATCACTGCAGCACAAACATCGCTCGTTCGACGTCACTACCAAACTAGCCAATCAGCTGTCAATGACGTCATATTGAATGCGGCGGCAAATATATTTTGTGAAATTATCAAGAAATGGACTATTTGTAATTGCAAACTAGTTTTATTTTTGGATGGAAACGCAGCCATTGTTATCTTGACATTCATTGAAGCCATCAGAATAGGGTAAGTTACGTCTCGATGATTCAAGAGGTCTATTTTGTAGATAAATTTCAATATTAGAATGTTCCACTGTGTTGCAGGGTACCGGGTGTATGCCATTGGGTGTGATGTGATCACACGCAATGGCGCGAATTATACATTCTTCTTCTTCTTAAGTACAGGCCACCGCGCCGTCGGGTGTGAACATTCCTTTCCTTCTCAATACAATAACTTTTCACCTGCCTAAGTTATTCAAACCATACGGAATCGTGGCGTCTCGCCACTTCCATTACGTAATCATTAAAAGGATCCGCATATACAACATTTTCCTGCTATACGTTGTACCGCAGGAAAATACAAATCTCCCTGGTATACCTTACAGTCCAAACGATACATATGTGCCTTAAACGAAGCAGGCGACAATCGGCGTAGCAGACGACACTTGATAGTAATTTTGTATGTGAGATTGCTTTGCTAAATATAAATTACTTTGTTAATAAATATCAACTAAAATTTCTTTTACATATCTTTAAACCATCATTGATATTTAATCATTCATGAGTGAGTAAAAGAAACATACCAAACTATATAATGATATGAAATACTTGGTGGCAATTAGAAGGAGTTTGACGTGATGACCGATTGCACCCCTCTGTTAATAACCGAATAGTCTATGGTGTGTCATGAATATTCATGTTTTTGCTTACCTCGGCTAAATGTTTGCTTTTACTAAATGGAAAAATTACGGTGGGGGGGGGGGGGGTTGGATGAAATGGACATAATGAACCAAGCAGAAGTGATCTATGATAATTCATGCTTCTTATACTTCGTGTGCTTGACCTATAATCTTACAATCGCTTGGCAGACTGAGTCCAAAGTTCGACTTGTTTCACATGTGTATTATAGGCAATGGCGAGCTTGCAACCTATTTTGAAAAATTACGGTGGGTGAACTTTCAAAAGTCAATGAGACATGAGGGCTCCAATGAAAGAGCTAGTGATAACGTACGTCGGGGTGGATGTGCTTTTCGTTTTAACAAAAAAAATGATTTTTTTTTTTTTTTTTTTTTTTTTTTTTAACGATTAAAAAAAAAAAAACGTCCATAGGCTAACATGTTAGGCTGCTGACTCTGACGATAGGGGGCGTTGTGAAATGAGACTAAACGGAGCAATATGGACGGTTTGTGAAGCACTGCCCAGTGTGCAAAAGTAATAATACCTCAGTGACACTGACTAGACCGACGCCAGACTGACAATAAACACCCCAAAATATATACATTACTTCAAAAGTTTTGTCAGGTATGGTCGGCTTTGAGAGTCGGTTCGGGGGTAGAACTATGATAATTATTGATTGAGAGAGCATATAGCTCTCATTTATTTCTTCAAATATGTACAATTATTTTTTTTAAATAAAAAACAAGTTGACAGTATGTCATGCATTATTTCATGTTTACATCAATATATTTGATAACAGAGTAATACATACCTGTGAGCTATATATACACAGAAATACAAAGAAATGAAATAAAAGGGTGTCCCGAAAAAAGGCCTCAGGTGTTTGTTAAGAGGGGATCACCAGAGCAACTAAAATATATATAGATATATATAAAAAATAAAAGAATAGTTTTATATTCAGATGAATCATGCTAACGACAGAGATAGTACCGGAGTGTGACGCCACACCAGCCTGTGCCGAAAGGCCACTGATCAAAAATCGGTTGAATAGAGGCCTATACAAAAATAACTAAAAAAGCACATCCCCACCCAGACCGTCACTCGACAAAGCAGACGACAAAAGAGTATTACGTCAGTATTTCAGGACCCTCAGTACCGAAGCACTAACGCCACACCCGCCGGTAGCCTAGGCTACCAGCTTAAAATAACAACAGAGCCTACACGAGAGGTACACCGTGAAACCATTCAAGCAGCAGGCCGGAGAGGGTGTGGCCGTTCAGAACCAACAACCCCGAGAGCTATGCGACGCGACACTCCAGTACTTTACAAAGCCGAGAGGTAAGATAAATGTCGTTATTTAATTATATAGTTTATGCTACGGTCACAAAGGTTTGTACGAACGATAATTTCGTACGAATCTCCCTGTTTTTCATTGTCTTCCCGAATTTCCTTTTCTTCAAAAGATTAATCCGTAACCGTTTAAAGATTGCAAGGTATTGTAAAACATAAAGGTTACGCATGTTCTTTAACGCTGTAATTCAAGAAAATGAAACATTTTTTATTTAATTTATGTAAGGATGTTACGATGTTATTTCAATTTATTGTACATGATTTTTCAATTTGTTAAAGAGAATATATTCATCAATAAAGTCATTTCCCCCCAAAATAATAATGAAACTGTTGTAATTCTTAAAATATCGTTTCCAGATGTATTTCTTTTCTATTTTGTTATATTTTTTGTTTTCTCCATATATGTTCCTTCGAGCATGTGAACAAAAATTAAATACCAAGGTTCGAAAAAATCGGCCGATGTGAACACTTGTAAACTGAACATACTTTCACATCACTTCGTAATTCCATGTGGCGGGGACATCGTCTTGGGCAGTTGGTTCACAAAGACCGAAAGTATGAAATTTTGACGAGACCAATGACTATTGATCTCTTCAATATTCTGACAAAGAATTCCATGACACTGAAGAGTTTTTGTCTCGTCAGCCTTCATACGAATAGTATCATAAAAGTTCGGAAATCCAAAGACTTTCGGTCTCATCAACTATTGCTAGATGGTTAACGAGAGCTAAGAGTTTTGGTCTCGTCATTATTGTCACAATTGCAGTATGAATATTCACAAGGCCAAAGAATTTTAGTGGAGTCAACCTTCTGACATCTAGTATGAAAGTTCACGAGACAACGTCATTTTAGTCTCGTCAGCCTTCTCACATCAAATATAGAGGTTCACGAGACAGACGACTTTTGGCCTCGTCACATCTAATATAAAGGATCACGAGACAGTAGAATATTGGCCTCGTCAGCCTTCTTACATCTTATATAAAGGTTCACGAGACAGACGACTGTTGGCGTCGTCAGCATTCACACATCTAATATAAAGGTTCGCGAAACAGAAGACTTTGGTCTCGTCAGTTTTCTCACATCTACTATGAAGGTTCGTGAGACAGAACACTTTTAAATTTATCAGTCTTCTCACATCTAATATAGAAGTTCACGAGACAGTAGAATATTGGCCTCGTCAGCCTTCTCACAACTAATATAAAGGTTCACGAGACAGAATACTTTGGTCTCGTGAGTTTTCTCACATATAACATAACGATTTGTGAGACAGTTGGTCCCGTCAGCCTTCTCATATCTTGTATGAAGGTTCACGAGACAGAAGACTTTTGATCTCGTCAGCCTTCTAACATCTAATATAAAGGTTCGCAGGACAGTAGTATTTTAGTTTCGTCGTCTTCTCACATTTGATATAAAGGTGTAAGTGACAGTGAGAATTGGCCTCGTCAGCCTGCTCACAGCTCATATAACATTTTGCGAGACAGTAGACTTTTGGTCATGTCAATCAACCTTCTGATATTTATCATGAATGGTCGTGACATCTAGAATGATACCTCAGGAAGGTTGTCATGAAGGTGGACGTTTGTCTATGCATCTACGTCCCGTAGGGTCAAAACTTCCTTTTAGGCGCCTGTTTCTGTGTCGAATTTGCATCATGTCCACGACGTCAGGGAATTACTATCCTGTCATAAAGAGTACAATTTAGATACTGGATCTTAAAGGATGATCAAGCAGTGTAGAATTAGTCATCTGGTTTATGGCAGTTGCAAATCATAATGGAGGGTATTGCCCTTTTCATCTTTCCACAGATATGAATGGAATGCTAAATGATGCGTTGGTTGTTTCTTCTACGGCACATTCTCTTGATTGCTTTCGTCGCATGTTCTCGAAAGGTTTGACACGTCGAAAGGTAGATGATGCAATTCCACCATCGAGTGCTAAGTGCTACGACACATCCGATTATGAATGGGACTTTGTACACCGGAATCCAAAGTCTGGGGGCGATGTACAGAAAAGTAAAGCCCCACATCCCCATGCCTGCATAACAGAAAAAGGTGATTACGAGAACTGTGCGCACCCCCTTCAAGATGTCTTGGCCATTGTGCTGTTCGTTGATTCGCCGTTGACCTGAAGTTCTCAAGTTCATCTTACGAATATGTCGGCAGGAGATGAAGATCAGACAAACGTTACAGAACGTTGTTATTATAATTGTAAGGGCTACAGGGAGTATCATCAAGCTCAAAGTTGTTGTTATCGAGATATCAATCGTGAACATATTAGCGTGAATCCAGTCATTCCAGTACCCGTCTTTACCGTTGAATCTGCACAAACTTTTGACCATTTCTGTGATTGGGAATCCCGGGATAGGCCATAGAAATACCGTAAATAACACAGGGATTACTAACGCGAAGAAGAGCGCACATTTCGCCCGTTTTGGTGTCGCAAATTTTGGATAACGCAAGGGCCTTACGATCGTCAACAAACGGTCCAAATTGATACAGCAAAGTACGGTAAGGGTCTGGTTGAAATTTGAGTATTGCAGGGAAGGCAGGAGAGTGCAGACGTGACCAGACATCACCGAGCTTGTAGTGGTTGTAAAAAGGAGATTAAAGTCCAATGAAACACTAAACAAACCACCGCACAGGTAAAAAATAGCCAATGTTTTGAGGAACAGACGTGTGTTTTCCTGAAAAGAGTTTTGGCAAGTCTGCAAAATGTAGAGGGTGAATGCGTTGCTCACCGAGATCACGACGGCGCATATTAAGTACAATACACTGGCTATGTACCTCTCGGTTGACGAAAACAGTTCAGAGTGGGTTGCGTTACCCGTATCATTCATGATGAATTATTCTGGAGAAGAAAAAAATGGGGGGAAAAATGATTAGGAAGTCGTACGTACTCCGGGAAGAGTTGGGTCGGGATTTGTTGGGAAAGGGCCGGGCTGGTAGCATATTCTGAAGTGCAATATTTCCACTAGGCTCTATTTTCATTCAGAACTTACCCCCAATAGGTTTCCTGTTTAAAAAAAATTAAAAAACGAAGATTGTTGTTACCGATTACTGCATTTTCAATCTCACTGAAATAATCAAAGAACATACCATTAATTGGTTTCCTATACCTTTTGCAAGTCTTCCGACGAAGCACCAACAAGTAAATCTGAATCAGATATAGTATGACAACGGCGATGCGATGTGAAACAGATATGAAATATAAAGCAAAGGTGACGGTAATGAAAGAAAATGCAAACATCCTTGTACATGATGTGAGTATGATATAATCAAGTCAGGCAGAGAATCAGAGAGCCGGATAAATGGCGAATCCAGAACTTGACGAATGGGGGGGGGGCGATCGTAGAGTTGATCTGGAATCCTCGTCGGAACGAAAAAGGGATGGAGGGCGGCTAATGTACCGATGTAACACACCCGCCCCGTGTGCCCGACCAACCGCAAGTTGTATTTGCTTTTTTCTTCTTCGGGGCCATCAAAAGGGAGGGGGGGGGGTAATATCGGCTCTACTTTATGCTGGATATAACATGTAGGGATAATAGCACCGCTAAATAGCGTTTGTTCGACAAGGTAAAGTAATAACTCAAACACATTAACCGCTTTTTAGGTCGGAGAACAGTTTGGTGTCATGGCAACTGTCATAGTAAACACCATCCACTTAATTAAAGTGATTCGCGAATTAGATAGTTGATTGGTGTTCAAGATTGTGACAGGGCACGTTTTCCCGTTTTGTAGGAGGTGGGAAACAATATCAAATCCCCAAGGTTTTATGACTAGCTACTTATCCACTCTCTAGAAAGATATCATTTTCAATTAGGTAAATTGTGTAGGCGTTCACACTCGACTCAATCGCCATTTTTGAAACCATTATGTTAACGCTTAAAGTAAGTCGTTTACTGCCACATCGTTTAAAACCACAAGAGGAGTGATATGGTTCAATAGGAAGATCAAAGTTTGAATTTATATATCGCATCGTCCTGGGCAGCGTCTCACAAAATGATCTTGAAAACAAGTTCGTCGACAACTCATCGAAATTAAATGCACGTATTCAAATTAACACGTGTTTCAATGGGATGTCGGTGAACTTGTATGTACTACGGTTTTGTGAAGCACTGCCCAGTACGCAAAGGTAATACTATACCTCAGTCACACTGACTAGATATATTGACATCAGACTGAAAATACACACAACAAAATAAATACATTACTCTCTCTCCTTCGTCCTTCTCACTATTCTCCTTCACCTTCCTTCACCCTTTCTCTCCCCCACTCTCTCTCTCTCTCTCTCTCTCTCTCTCACACACACACACACTCTCTCCCTCCCTATGATGCCTATTAGGAGTAGATCTAGAAAGAGTACAATGATTAAACACGATATGCCTGAGACACAAACACAAACACTTCAAAAATACTTCAACGATCAGACAAATAGTAATTTCTATGTTTTATTTACAGCATTATAATATTTATTATTATTGATAGCGAAGATTCTAGCAACTCGACTTTCCTCAAATAATAAGGTTCACTAAATATCCACTCTGTGGAAAAGTCATCTGAAAGACAAAAATACATTGTTTAGGGGTTGAAAGGGAGCTCAGAATGTTTTGATAAAAGGCAGCTTTTTGTGTGAAATATATGTAACACCAGCACTTAATGTAAATATCGATAAGAAAATGAAGAAAAATATATGTACAAAAATATTATCCAATGAAGCAATCAAATTTACAAGAAATCATTATGGTCCTAGCCAATAAATAATAAATAATAAATAATAATAATAATAAAAACGTTGCTTATAAAGCGCTTACCACCGAAGTCTCTAAGCGCTAAATAGGCCTATATTAATAAAGAAACAATTTTCATGAACATAATTTTTCTCGCGGATCGCAGGCAGATGGCGCTACAGTAGTTATCATCACATCGCTTCATTGAATAACATGGCTACAGTCCGGGAGACCGACAATCCATCAGACCGACATGTTCATCTCGTGTGCCTTCTGACAACTTTTGTCAGGGTTCACCCGACTGACATGGTCTACTGGGATTTCCAAGGATAACACATAATAGTCACGTCTGACAGGATTTTTATTTTGTTTTAAAGTTCAAAATGGTCGGTTGATGTGGACACTTGTGAGCTGACAGAACCCCTTGGCAATTTTATGTCGCGGGGACTTCCTCTTGGCAGATGGTTCACAAAGGCACAAAGTTCACAAAGTATGAAAACGTTGACGAGACCAATGGATGTTGATCTTGTCAAAGAAAGTCTTGTCAGTCTTCATACATACGACTAGTATCATGGAATTTCGGAAACTGAAGAATTTCGGTCTCATCATGATTCTCACAATTAAAGTATGAATATTCAAATGACCAAAGACTTTTAGTGTAGTCAACCTTCTGACATCTAGTGTGAAGCTTCGTGAGACCAAATAGTTTTGGTCTCGGCAAACGTCTGAAATATAGAACAAGAGTATAAAGGTTCGCGAGACAGAAGACTTTAAGTCTCGTCAGCCTTCTCACATCAAATATAAAGGTTCGCAAGACAGTAGACTTTTATGAATTGAATGTTAGATGATGTTTCGGTTGTTCCTTCTACCGCACATTCTCTTGATTGCTTTCGTCGCATGTTCTCGAAAAGTTTGACTCGTCGAAAGATAGATGAGGCAATTCCACCATCTGGTGCTCAGTTCTACGACACATCCGATTACGTATAGGACTGTGTACTCTGGACGCCCCAGTCTGGGGAAGATGTACAGAATATTAAAGCCCAATATCCCCATACCTGCATAACAGAAAACGGTCAATACGAGAACTGTGCGCACCCCCTTCAAGATGTCTTGGCCATTGCGTTGTTTGTTGATTCCCTGTTGACCTGCAGTTCTCATGTTCATCTTACGAATATGTCGGCAGGAGATGGAGATCAGAAAAACGTTACAGAACGTTGTTATCACGATTGTTAGGGCTGCAGGGAGGAACATCAAACTCCACGTTATTTAAACCGGAGTGTTGGCTCAGTCAGTAGAGCGTCCGCCTCACAACCGGTAGGTCGTGGGTTCGAACCCCGGCCGCGTCATACCAAAAGACGTTAAAAGATGGGAGTTGTTGCTACCTTGTTTGGCGTTCAACAATAAAGGATAGAGCAACGTCGATCTGGCGCTGCTCAGTGGCTGCCGGGCTCACGATCAATTGGGCAAAAAGAATTTCCGTTTCGGTTTAATAAAATTTGGAGTGGACTATTAGGCTATTATTAAATATTATTATTATTATTAAATTATTGTTTTCGTGAAATCACTCACGTTAATGTTAGCGTGAACCCAGTCACTCCATTGCACGTCTTTACCGTTCAATCCGCAAAGAAACCTAAGCATTTCTGTACTCGGGAGTCCTGGGATAGGCCATAGAAATACCGTGAATAACACAGCGATTATTAGCGAGAAGACGAGCGCACATTCAGCTCGTTTTGATGTTGCCAATATCGGATAGCGCAAAGGCCGTACGATCGTCAACAAACGGTCCAAATTGATACAACTGGGTAAGGCTAGCGTCTGGTTAAAAACCGAGTAGTATAAGGTAGGCATGAGAGTGCAAACGTGAACGGGGATGACCGAGATGGTTTTGGTTGTAAATAGGAGATAAGAGTCCCAGAAAACACCAAACAGACCATCGCACAGGTCCACAATGGCCAATGCTTTGAAGAACAGACGTGTGTTTTCCTGAAAAGCGTTTTGGCAAGTCTGCAGAATGTAGAGGGTGAATGCGTTGCACACCAAGATCAAGATGGCGCATATTGAGTACAATACACCGGTAATGTATCTCGCAGCTAACGAGAACAGTTCGGAGTTGATTGCGTTGCCCGTATCATTCATCATGAATTTTCTGCAAAATAATTAGAGGAAAGAAATAATCATGAATTCGTGCTTCGGGAATAGTCGGGCCGAGATTTGTTGGAAAAGGGCCGGGCTGGTGGCATATAATGAAGTGCACCATTTTTAAAAGTGTATATTTTCATTTAGAACTTTCCTTTGATAGGTGTCCTAATTCTTTTAAAAGTCTAATGACGAAGATTGTTGTAACCTGATAGTTGCTTTTTAATTCTGACTAAAATCGTAAAAGAATTAACTTACCATTAAATATTGATTTCCTATTTCTTTTGCAAATCTTACGGCGGAGCACCCGAAATGAAATCTGATTCAGATAAAGTATGATAACGCTGATGTGATGTGAGACAGATATGAAATGTAAATCAATTGTGACGATAATGACAGAAAATGGTAACATCGTCATGAGGATGATGTTATCAAGTCAGGCAGAGAATCAGAGAGCCGGATAAGTGGCAAATCCAGAACTTGACGAAAGGGGGCGGGGACGATCGTGGAGTTGACGGAATTCTCTATGGAACGGGAAAAGGGTGGAGGAGCGGCGGATGTCACAATGTGGCAACTCCCCCCCCCCCGTGTTGTCGCCCAACTGCAAGTTTTCTTGGGTTTTTCTTGCTTTGTGGACTTCGAAGGGGGGGGGGGGAATGTCGGCTCTACCCTTTGCTGGATATTACATGTACGGATATTAGCACCGAAACAGCGACTTGTTTGTCAAGCTAGGTAATGTAACAATGTGGTGTCATGGCAACTGCCGCAGTGAGCATCGTCCAGTTTATTAAAGTGATTCTCAAATTAGATAGTTAATTGGTGTTAAAGATTGTGACAGGGCACGTTTTCCCGTTTTGTAGGAGATGGGTAATAATATCAAACCCCCAAGGTTTTATAAGTTGCTACTTATCCCCTCTCTGGAAAGATATCATTTTCTATCAGGGGAATTGTGTTGGCGTTCACACTTGACTTAACCACCGTTTTGTAAACCATTATGTTAAAGCTAAAAGTAAGTCTTTTACTGCCACATCGTTTAAAAACACGAAAGAAATGATATGGTTTAAATATACTATGTCCCTTAATTTTGCAGCCAACATCAAATTCTTTAGGACTTTGCAGGAACTATATATTTTTTTTTATATGTCCTATTTGTGAAATTCAAACGTTAGCAGTGTCCTAATTTTCAGATTATGCAAGGAAACCCGTTTACTTGCTAGATTTCACTGTCATACACTATTGAGTGACTGACTGGCTTTTCTTTTTTTTGGTAATAACATACATAAAATGAGCTGTAAAGATGAGCATTTGTCTACATCAATAACCCACTTCTTGTAATGGCCAAAATTAAACTTATTGACTATTTGCGGAGCATAAAACGTACGACCATTCGGTACAATGGTCTGAAAATCAGACTATTAACTACTGACTCTATAGCTCTTAAGTCGATTTGACAACTAATAGTCGTTATTTTCCCACTTAAAAACATTTTTAAGCCCCCCTTTTTAAGGGAAGTTCTAAATTAGTATTATCTTTCAAATGCCATTGGAATTTCATCTTTTTATTTTTTTGGCGTGCAAATGGGACATTAAGTACCTTTAAAGCTATTGTCACAAATCAGAGCAGCGACCGACCGATTAGTAGCCTGCTCGGTTGCCGCTGGAATTTAGGCATCGCCCAACATTTTTTTGGAGAAGTCGAGCAGGCTGTAGAGCCTCAGCGATGCCTGGGCGGTGCCCTGTCGATTTCCCGTCGGTCTCGGGTCAATTTAAGGTCAAAACTGGGCAAAATCGGAGAGCTTCTCCGGGCGGCGCACAGTGGGCCAGGGAGGAACCAAAGTGCGCCCAAACTCATTTTTGGTGATTTAGTTTTTTCATTTTTTTTCTTGCCCAGTTGAAAGGTAACACATTGAGGAATACCTCAGTAAAATATTTAATTCCGGTATGCACAATAAGGGTATACATTTACTCCTTCAAACAGCAAAATCCTACATATTCACAGTTTTAGTGCAAAAGTGACTTATTTTTATAAATCTTTCAATTTAACATGAAGTTTTTAAATTATTGATATGAAATTGCTCTCACATATTCCTGATAGTTCATTTCGTTTCATGAATGGGTTAAAATTAATAGAAACACAATCTTCATGATATACCTTAGAGTAATTCACTGAAAAATGGACTAATTATCCATGTTTTTTTATAAATCCAAAGGAAATGTTTAGAGTTCCGCGGAGTTCCGCTTAAATGTTAATACCACCATTTTTTCTGATGTCTAAGCTTTAAGTTGATACCAAATTTGGCTGCCCAATCTTGCCCGTTGTTATGTTAGTGCCGATTTCCCTTGCCACATTGCCCCGAAAAATAGTTTTTTTTTTTGGTCCGCAGCTGAATCATGAAGGACTCGCGGTCATAAATCACGACGCGTGGGGGCGCGTGACACTTGTTCTGACACCGCGGACAAAAATAAACACATTTTGCGGTGCAATGTTGCAAGGAAAACGGCTCTAACATTATAACGGGCATATTCGGGCAGCCAAATCTGGTATCAACCTAAAGCTTGGACATCAGAGAAAATGTTGGTAATCAAATTTAAGCGGAAATCCCTGGAAATCCAAACATTTCCTCTGGATTTATAAATACCCGAGCGGTCTCCCAACGGCAACCGGCAAATTTTAAGGAAAATGCCCGGCAGCCGGCCGGTGATAGGCCGGGCGCCAAAATACGCTCGGTGCCCGGGCGTTCGCCGCCCGGACACCGACCTAATCGAGCGTTCGCCGTCGAGCGATTTAGGTAAAAAACAAAGCCGCTAGGTCAAATGTTGCTGACCGATTTTGAACTCGCCGCCCAGTGACCGACTGATCTCCCAGCGGCGACCGGGCGATGACTGGGCGGCGAACGCTCAGCAGCCTTTGACCTAGCGGCTTCGATTTTCGACCTAAACGTTCGATTAGGTCGGTGCCCGGACGGCAACCGCCCGGGCACCGAGCATACTTTGGGCGGCGAGTAAAAGTAAGCAGGCGCCGCCCGAATTTTAAATCTGCGCTAAAACTTCAGCAGCGATCGAGCGATGCCCAAAAAACAAGCGGTGCCCGTGCGGCCGCCGCTCGGTGCCTGGGCGAAATTGGCTCAAAACTCGCCGCCTTTTAGGTGATGTGACCATATCTTAACAGGGAGATCTAAGGTTTGAATGTATATATCGCACCGTCCTAGGCAGCGGTTCATGTAACCGTCCTGAGTACAAGTTCGTCGACATCTCTTCAATATTAAATGCACGTGGTAAATTCAACATGTGTTTTAATGGGATGTCGGTGACGGTGAACTTATATTTACAACGGGTTGTGAAGCACTGCCCGGTGTGCAACAGTATACCTCAGTTACACTGACTAGGCCGACATCAGACTGACAATACACACACCAAAATAAATAAATTGCCTCAACATTGCGTAAGGTTTGTCACTTATTGGTCGGCTTCGAGTCGGTTTGGCGGTACATGTATAACTAGGATAATAGTTTGGACGGCAATGCAACACGTTCCCATGGCAACTGTTACGAGAGGCAACATCCAAGTTAATTAGAATACCCCGATCTGCAATTTTGTGAGTCAATTAATGATCTACAGATTGCTACTTAATTCATAATACAATGTAGGCGATATCATCAATAACGATTCAATAGGGTTGACTGTAACACGTTGTCACTTCAGATATTAACAATTTTTTGTTAAATGCCGCATAACTATTGCAGCTCCGTTGAAAGTGAAAGCAATACTTGTTTCTTGCGTTGGGATAAAGTTTGGGGATGAGGTGAATGAGAAAAATATGAGCTATAAAGATTAATTAAATATAAAAGAAGGAAATTTAAGAGGGCCGGGTTATTTAGGCCACCTCACAACCACTAGGATTCCCAAAGTTTGGAAACGGAATGATTTTAGACAGGTATATGATACAATGCAGGACAAAATTAAGCTACAGAAAAATGTTTTAATGAATGTTAACACGAAACGAAAAGTTTTTTTAATGTTTTTTAATTTACAGTTTCTATCAATTCAATTTTAGACCTTAAATTGAAAATATATTTGAAGAAATATTAAAAAGTACAGAACATATTGACTGGAAAGTCATATGGTCAGGAGGGTCGAATCTGGCTGACATGAGCGCTTTACAAGAACCCATTATTATTATTATTATTTATTAATACAAGATATGAAAGAAAACAGAATAGCAGATTATTATTACCATATAGGTATAATATATTCATATGGAAATTATGTAACAATCCCTTATGTTCATACGATGATAACTCAATAAACAGAACACGTAAAAGTAACCTCTTTTGGGAGTGTATTTTAAGTGATTTTAAAGTATAGTGCCTTTTGAACTAGATTTAAACGTTATCGACACGTGCCTTCATTTAAACAAAAAAGGTACTCCTGTTCACGTTTTCATCTAACCTAAAAACCACCAATTTATCACGCGACTGGAGTAACGTGATTCCACTTACCTCTGTAAATCAAGTGTTTATGACCAAATAACCACTTGACCAAGCAACGAGTTTTTTGTCCTTTAACCGATGGTGGTGATAAATACGTAATTATTTGGTCTTGTAAGCACCTTTATCGATTGGTTTCACGGGTTATCCAAGGTTGATGGTAATAATCACGTTACTTACACCGGCTAATCGTCTTATTGTTCTGTCCGTGAATCTCTGGTTATATTAAATTAGTAATTCTGAGGTGTCTTACACACCTCTTTAAATGGTTTCAAAGTTACCATAAATTTCTTGGTTATGATCACGTGGCTCAAGCTGATTACTAATCTAAGCTGTGAATACGTGATATTTAGGTGTGAAAATTAGTAATTATTAGGTGTCTTAAAACACCTATTTAAATGATAGTCAAAGTTGCCAGCAGGTCCGCGGTGATGATCTCGTGACTCAAACGAATTATTAATCTAAGCTGGGCATACGTGACCTTTAGGTGTGAAAAATTAGTCATTATTAGGTGTCTTAAAACACATATTTAAATGGTAGTCAAAGTTGCCAGCAGTTCCGCGGTGATGATCTCGTGACTCAAACGGATTATTAATCTAAGCTGGGCATACGTGACTTTTAGGTGTGAAAAATTTGTCATTATTAGGTGTCTTAAAACACCTATTTAAATAGTAATCAAAGTTGCCAGCAGTTCCGCGGTGATGATCTCGTGACTCAAACGGATTATTAATATAAGCTGGGTATTCCGTGTTCTCCAGGTGTGAAAATGAGTTATTCTTGGGTGTCTTGATGGTTTCACAGTTACCATTTAAGTTCCGTGGTGATAATCCCGTGACTGTTGGCATATTTCTATGTTCACCAGTTGATAACTGACTGTTGGCATATTTTCATTGCACCAGTTGATAACTGGAGTGTGCATATTTCCAGTTGCACCAGTTGATGGCTGACTGTTGGCATATTTCCAGTTGAACCAGCTGACACCAATTAATTTTGCATATTGAATTTGGGGTGCGTGCAGATCTCTGTTTTTTAAACAATTTATCTGAATTTACAGCATATTTCTTAATTACTGATGATTTAGTTAAATACAATTCATTTCGAAAATACTACAAATATCAGTTATTAGGACATTTCGCTACTTCGTATACATTACATTTAGTTAAACATGAATAAGGGAAACATTAACTATGAACTAAAATAATTTCAATAAAATACAAGTATATGACAAAATTTCGATTAATTAAATTATGTAAGTCTACTTATTACCAATGCCTTTACATTGGAAATACAGACGTACCATTATTGAAGTGTTGTTGCTGTTCATTGGAAGTTTTACCAAATGGTTCTAATGGCTCAGCTAGACCAGTTGAATTCTAACTGGCCTGGATCAACTGGATCATTTAGCCCATTTCAATTTCCAGGGTTACCAGTTGGCATTAACTGGTTCATCAACTGGACCAGTTGCAACTAGCTTTCTCTTCTGGGATGTTTGCACCCACCCCCACCCCCTCTAATCCCCAACTGATTCCGGCGCGCCTGGACGTAATTGTGGAAGATCCAAGACACGATGTTCAGAAACGGGATGAGAACGTCATTATTTTGGTTCATTTATTGTGTAACATTTGCGTAATTATTGGGTTGAACGCGGGTTACAGTAACATATTTCCTCTTCGACGTAAATTTCACGTGAATGAAGAACATGATTCATCTCAAGTCAGCCTCGTAATATTCACGTGAATTTCACGCAGATATTTTGACTAAGACTATCACTAACGCTTTACGTGTTTCTGTGACGCGATAATTTCGTTTATGAAGATGTAATTTCATAACCAAACAAACACGGGAGTATTAGGTTTACAAACCATGGTCTCTAAGGTAGGGATAATCACGTTATTATAATGGTGATATTGCAGTGACAATTGCGTGATTTAGTGTACGTGTGTTTTAAGTTACCCAGTGCAATAAACGTATTAACACATTTACGTAAATTTCAGGTGTTTGAAGAACGTAACTCTCCTTAAGTCGATACCTTGATATTGACGTGATTTTCACGTGATTTTGTTTATTGGGAAGTTACACGACACTCTACATTTATTCGTAAAATGCAAACGCAAAAGACTGTTTTGGTTAAGATTTGGAGACATAGTTCGAAAACTTTACAATGTTGATTTTTCTTTCGACAAGTTCGTTTTAATTAAAGGTTATGACTTGAAAAACTAAAATGTTCTAAAGTTTTTTTTCTCCATATATGTACAATACGCAGTTTATTTAACATCTAGGCAAGCATAAAGTCGCAAACTTATGTTTCACGAAGTCTCTATTCTTTGTATTTTCAAAAGATTAATCCATAGCCGTTTAAATATTGCAAAGTATTGTAAAACACAAAGGTTATGCATTGTTCTTAACGCTGTAATTCAAGAAAATTAAATATTCTTTTATTTAATTTATATAAGGGTGTTACAATGTTATTTCAATTGATTGTACATGATTGTTCAATTTGTTAAAGAGAACATATTCATCAATAAATACATTTCCCCCCAAAATAATAATAATAATGAAACAAAAGTGTTGTAATTCTTAAAATATCGTTTCCAGATGTATTTTGTTCTTCTATTTTGTTATTTTTTTTGTTTTCTCCATATATGTTCCTTCGAGCATGTGAACAAAAATTAAATATCAAGGCCCGAAAAAATATGCCGATGTGAACACTTGTAAGCTGAACATACTTTCATATCCCGTCGTAATTCCATGTGGCGGGGACATCGTCTTGGGCAGTTGGTTCACAAAGACCGAAAGTATGACATTTTGACGAGACCAAAGGCTATCGATCTCGTCAATATTCTGACAAAGAATTCCATGACACTGAAGAGTTTTTGTCTCGTCAGCCTTCATACAAATAGTATCATAAAAGTTCGGAAATCCAAAGACTTTCGGTCTCATCAACTTATGTCATCTATTGCTAGATGGTTAACGAGAGCTAAGACCTTTGGAATCGTCATTATTGTCACAATTGCAGTATGAATATTCACAAGGCTAAAGACTTTTAGTGGAGTCAACCTTCTGACATCTAGTATGAAAGTTCACGAGACAACGTCATTTTAGTCTCGTCAGCCTTCTTACATTAAATATAGAGGTTCACGAGACAGACGACCTTTGGCCTCGTCACATCTAATATAAAGGTTCACGAGACAGTAGAATATTGGCCTCGTCAGCCTTCTTACATCTAATATAAAGGTTCACGAGACAGACGACTTTTGGCTTCGTAAGCATTCACACATCTAATGTAAAGGTTCGCGAGACAGAAGACTTTGGTCTCGTCAGTTTTCTCACATCTACTATGAAGGTTCGTGAGACAGTACACTTTTAAATTGATCAGTCTTCTCACATCTAATATAGAGGTTCACGAGACAGTAGAATATTGGCCTCGTCAGCCTTTTCACATCTAATATAAAGGTTCACGAGACAGACGACTTTTGGCCTCGTTAGCATTCACACATCTAATATAAAGATTTGCGAGACAGAAGACTTTGGTCTCGTGAGTTTTCTCACATCTAACATAACGATTTGTGAGACAGTTGGTCTCGTCAGCCTTATGATATCTTGTATGAAGGTTCACGAGACGGAACACTTTTGGTCTCGTCAGCCTTCTCATATCTAATATAACGGTTCACGAGACAGAAGACTTTTGATCTCGTCAGCCTTCTAACATCTAATATAAAGGTTCGCAGGACAGTAGTCTTTTAGTTTCGTCGTCTTCTCACATTTGATATAAAGGTGTACGTGACAGTGAGAATTGGCCTCGTCAGCCTGCTCACAGCTCATATAACATTTTGCGAGACAGTAGACTTTTGGTCATGTCAATCAACCTTCTGATATTTATCATGAATGTTCGTGACATCTAGAATGATACCTCAGGAAGGTTGTCATGAAGGTAGACGTTTGTCTATGCATCCGCATCCCGTATAGTAAAAACTGCCTTTTAGGCGCCTGTTTCTGAGTCGAAATTGCATCATGTCCACGACGTCAGGGAATTACTATCCTTTGACAATAAAGAGTACAATTTAGATACTGGATCTTAAAAGATGATCAAGCAGTGTAGAATTAGTCATCTGGTTTATGGCAGTTGCAAATCATAATAGAGGGTATTGTTCTTTTCATCTTTCCACAGATATTAATGGAATGCTAAATGATGCGTTGGTTGTTTCTTCTACGGCACATTATCTTGATTGCTTTCGTCGCATGTTCTCGAAAAGTTTGACTCGTCGAAAGATAGATGAGGCAATTCCACCATCGGGTGCTAAGTGCTACGACACATCCGATTATGAATGGGACTTTGTACACCGGAATCCAAAGTCTGGGGGCGATGTACAGAAAAGTAAAGCCCCACATCCCCATGCCTGCATAACAGAAAAAGGTGACTACGAGAACTGTGCGCACCCCCTTCAAGATGTCTGGGCCATTGTGCTGTTTGTTGATTTGCTGTTGACCTGCAGTTCTCAAGTTCATCTTACGAATATGTCGGCAGGAGATGAAGATCAGACAAATGTTACAGAACGTTGTTATTATAATTGTAAGGGCTACAGGGAGTATCATCAAACTCAAAGTTGTTGTTATCGAGATATCAATCGTGAACATATTAGCGTGAATCCAGTCATTCCAGTACCCGTCTTTACCGTTGAATCTGCAAAAACTTTTGACCATTTCTGTGATTGGGAATCCCGGGATAGGCCATAGAAATACCGTAAATAGCACAGGGATTACTAACGCGAAGAAGAGCGCACATTTCGCCCGTTTTGGTGTCGCCAATATCGGATAACGCAAGGGCCATACGATCGTCAACAAACGGTCCAGATTGATACAGCAAAGTACGGTAAGAGTCTGGTTGAAATTTGAGTAGTTTAGGAAAGGCAGGAGAGTGCAGACATGACCAGACATCACCGAGCTTGTAGTGGTTGTAAAAAGGAGATTAAACTCCAATGAAACACCAAACAGACCACCGCACAGGTCCACAATGGCCAATGTTTTGAGGAACAGACGTGTGTTTTCCTGAAAAGAGTTTTGGCAAGTCTGCAAAATGTAGAGGGTGAATGCGTTGCTCACCGAGATCACGACGGCGCATATTAAGTACAATACACTGGCTATGTATCTCTCGGTTGACGAAAACAGTTCAGAGTGGGTTGCGTTAACCGTATCAATCATGATGAATTATTCTGGAGAAAAAAAAATGGGGGAAAAATGATCAGAAAGTTGTACGAAGAGTTGGGTCGGGATTTGTTGGGAAAGGGCCGAGCTGCATGGAAGCATATTCTGAAGTGAATTATTTCCACTAGGCTCTATTTTCATTCAGAACTTACCCCCAATAGGTTTCCGTTTTTTTAAAAAATTAAACAACGAAGATTGTTTTTACCGATTGTTGCTTTTTAATCCTTACCAAACTATTACAAAAACTTACCATTAACTATTGGTTTCCTATTTCTTTTGCAAATCTTCCGACGAAGCTCCCAAAAGTAAATCTGAATCAGATACAGTATGATAACGGCGATAATAGTTACGAAATATTAAGCAAATATGACGATACTAAAAGAAAATGCGACCATCATGGTACATGATGTGAGTATGATATAATCAAGTCAGACAGAGAATCAGAGAGCCGGTGGACGATGAATCCAGATCTTGACGAATGGGGGTGGGGACGATCGAAGAGTTGATAGAATCCTCGTCGAAACGGAAAGGGATGGAGAGCGGCTAATGTGCCGATGTAGCAACCACCCCCCCCCCGCCCCGCCCAACAGCAATTTGTATTTATTTTTTCTTCTTCTCCGGGGCCCCTCAAACAGGAAGGGGGGGTAATGACGGCATTATCCTATGCTTGATACGCACGTATGGATGATCGCACCGAATTAGCGCGGTTTGTTTGATAAAGTAAAATAATAATTCAAACAAGTTAACCGCTTTTTAGGTCGGAGAACAGTTTGATGTCATGGCAACTGTCATAGTAAGCATCATCCACTAAATTAAAATTATTCGCGAATTAGATAGTTGATTGGTGTTCAAGATTATGACAGGGAACATTTCCCCGTTTTTGTAGGAGGTGGGTAATAATATTGGGCGACAATGCAATTCGTTTCCATGGCAACTTTCACCACAGACAACATCTAAGATAATTAGAATACCCGAATTTGCAATGTTGTGAGTCAATCAATGATCTAGATTGCTACTTAATTCGTAATCCTTTAAAGGATGTCAAGATATACAGTGTAGACGATATCATTAATAACTGGTCACTAGGGTTGACTTTGTCACTGCAGATATCATCAACAAAATTTATTGCAGTTCCGTTGAAAGTGAAAGCAATTAATATGAAGGTTCACAAGATATGAAACTTTTGGTTTGTCAGCCTTCTCATATCTAATGTGAAGGTTCATGGAGAGTTTATGGGACAGAACACTTTCGGTCTCGTCAGTCATCTCACATCTTACCTAAGTGTTCCCAAGATAAGAGACTTTTGGTATCCTCTGCGTTCTAACATCTAATATGAAGGTTCACGATATATGAGACTTTGGGCCTCATCAGCCTTCTCAAGTATACCAAAAAGGTTGGCTAGACAGTAGACTTTTGGTCTCATCAGTCTTCTCACATCTAATATGAAGGTTCGTGAGAAAGAACACTTTTAAATGTTATCAGTCTTCTCACATCTAAGATAGAAGTTCGCGAGACAGTCGACTTTTGGTGTCGTCCGTTTTCTCATATCTAACATAAAGCTTCACTAGAAAGAAATCTTTTGGTCTCGTCAGCCTTCTCGCAACTAATATAAAGGTTTGCGAGTTAGTAGACTTTTGATCCCGTCAGCCTTTCTCATCTAACATAAAGGTTCGTGAGACAGAATTGTTTGTCTCGCCAGCCTTCTCATATCTAATAAAATGTTTCAAGAGAAGAAAGCTTTTGGCCTCGTCAGCCTTCTCAAATCTAATATGAAGGTTCAGAAGATAATAGACTTCTGGTCTTATCAGTAATATTACATCTACTATAAAGGTTCACGAGACAGTAGACCTTTGGTTTCGTCAGCTTTCTCACATATAATATCTAGATTCGCGAGACAGACTTTTGATCCCGTCAGCCTTCTCATATCGAATATAAAGGTTGGCGACACAAGCTTTTGGTCTCATCAGCCATCTCATTCGTAATATAAAGATTGCGAGACGGAAGACTTTTGGTCTCGTCAGCCTTCTCACATCGAATATAATGGTTCACGAGACAGTTGGGTTTTGGTCTCGTCAACCTTCTCACATCTTATATGAAGGTTCATGAGACAGAACATTTGTTTGCCTCGTCAGCCTTCTCATATATAACGTGAATGTTCACGAGACAGAAGACTGTTGGTCTCGTCAGCCTTCCCGCACCCAATATAAAGATTTGCGAGACGGAAGACTTTTGGTTTCGTCAGCCTTCTAACATCGAATATAAAGGTTGGCGAGACAAGCTTTTGGTCTCGTCAGCCTTCTCACATCTAATCTAAAGATTTGCGAGACGGAAGACTTTTGGTTTCGTCAGCCTTCTAACATCGAATATAAAGGTTGGCGAGACAAGCTTTTGGTCTCATCAGCCATCTCATATGTAACATGAAGGTTCGCGAGGCAGACGTCTGTTGGTCTCGTCAGCCTTCTAACATCAAATATAAAGGTTGGCGAGAAATACTTTTGGTCTCGTCAGCCTTCTCGCACCTAATATAAAGGTTTGCGAGACAGTAGCCTTTTGGTCTCCTCAGCCTTCTCACATCTTAAATAAAGGTTTGCGTGACAGGATACTTTTTGGTCTCGCTAGCCTTCTCACATCTATTATGAAGGTTCACGAGACAGAACATTTGTTTGACTCGTCAGCCTTCTCATATCTAGTAGTAGTAGTAGTAGTAGTAATGGTTTATTGAAATAAAAATCAATCGCCACTCGAAAGCCGAATTAAAGGTTTTGTACAATAGTAAAAGCAAACATCACAAATTACAGGAAATAAAATAGGTAATAACATGTACAATGTAATAGTGAGATCATAATGACAAAGATTAAGTACAAAAAACAAAAAATATTTTCTTACAGTTAGCACTTGTTGACTACACCACTACACCACACTACTATTGATATTACTATTTTTAGTGTCAATATTATGATAAAAATAATTTATAAATATTATTACTAGGATTACTATTAACAATGGTAAATATCAAATAGTTCACTTAAAATATTGCACTTAAATCAAGTTGAAAGTACATACAAATGTCAAACAACATAAATATGATTTTAAACATGTAAAAGGTACACGGTCATCTATAAGGGTTATATGGTAGTGCAATAATCAGACTAGGGTGGGTATACATGTAAACGTTCTGGCAAAAAGGTTGTTGCAAATTGTGGGTAAAGGGTTGTTCTAAGCAAACGACACAATAACAATAATGCAAAATATGTTTCGATACGGCGAAATAAATTTGAATTTTTTTCTAAAGTCGGTATTGAAGGTCATGCGATCATAAATTTGGAAAAGTGTATTCTTCAGTGCCTTTAAATATGAAGGAAAACAATTAAATAATGTATTTAAAAATAACTTTTTGATAATCAAGATGCAATTTTGGTTTCTTGTTAAAATTATCTACGTAAAGTTCGTTTCATGTAAATTTCAGAGTGATTTCCAAGTTTTGATTAAATAGTATAACACAAAATTGCAGGGAAATTAAAACAGGAAAATTAAAAAAGTAAAATGTACCAGCTCGAACTTTACATCAAAATGTCACGGAAGATGATATGTAAAAATTCCAGTTAAAATATAAATTGAATTCAATAAGTCAATGAGGTATGGTATCGCACTTTGCCGAAATCTTTAAGTTTTGCATCTGACTTGTTGCCTGACCCCACTGTTTCTCAAGGTTCTGCCAACATCTTTGGGTCGAGGGATGAGGTCAGACAATTATTCGTTCTTTTCAAGTTTTTGTGCAAAGGAAAGACATACATTTTTCTTCGATCAAGTAGGGATGGCAAGTCCAGTGCCTCGAGAACAGTGTCATATGATGTGAAACAAGGACCTAGGATGATTTTTAGGGTTCTCCTCTGGGTCCTTTCTAGAGATGCAATCTGCTGTTTTGTGAGTCCACTGTTCCACACAAGACACCTATACTCCAGGAGTGGCCTCAAATACCCCACATAGATGGTACGCAGATCATCCACACACTGGCTGTGGCTTCTCAGCATCCTGATCATGTACATTCTACCATTCGCTCGCTGGAGCATTTAGTCTACATGACACCGCCACTTGAGGTCACTTTGTAGTTTCATTCCCAAAACTTTTACAGTGTCCAAGGATTTCAAGGGTTACTCATTAATTCTGAACACTGGGGGATTGGGAGGAGATAATATGAAGGTACACGAGACAGAAAACCTTTTGTCTCGTCAACCTTCTCATATCTATTATGGAGGTTCACAAGACAGCATACTTTTAGTCTCGTCAGCCTTCTCACAGCTAATATAAAGATTCGCGAAACAGAAGACTGTAGGTCATGTCAACCAACCTTCTGATACTTATCATGAATGTTCGTGGCATCTCGAATGATGGTTCATGAAGTTCGTCATGATGTTGGACGTTAATTAGTCTCTGCATCCGCATCCCGTTTCGTAAAGCTTTTTTTTGGCGAATGTTTCGGAGTCGAAATTGCATCATGTCCGCGACATTGGGGAATTTGCTATCCTTTGACATGAACAGGTCAATTTATAAATGATCTTAAAGGATGATCAAGCAGTGTAGAAGTAGTCATCTGGTTCATGGCAGTTGCAATCATAATGGAAGGACTTGTCCTTTCCATCTTCTCACAGATAACCTAATGCTAGATGATGACTTGGTTGTTTCTTCTACTGCACATTCTTTTGATTGCTTTCGTCGCATGTTCCCGAAAAGTTTGACTCGTCAAAAGGTAGATGAGGCAATTCCACCATCTGGTGCTAAGTTCTACGATACTGCAAATTATAAATGGGACTATATACTCCGGTCTCCCCAGTCTGGGGGTGATGTACAGAATATAAAAGCTCCATGTCCCCATGCCTGCATAACAGAAACCGGTGATTACGAGAACTGTGCGCACCCCCTTCAAGATGTCTTGACCATCGCGTTGTTTGTTGATTCGCTGTTGACCTGCAATTCTCAAATTCATCTTACGAATATGTCGGCAGGAAATGAAGATCAGACAAACGTTACAGAACGTTGTTATCACGATTGTAAGGGCTGCGGGAAGGAACATCAAACCCCAAGATGGTGTTTTCGAGATATCACTCCTGATCATGTTAGCGCGAACCCAGTCACTCCATTGCCCGTCTTTACCGTGCAATCCGCAAAAACTTCGAAGCGTTTCTGTGCTCGGGAATCCTGGGATAGGCCATTCAATTACCGTAAATAACACAGAGATTACTAGCACAACGAAGAGCGCACATTTCGCTCGTTTTGATGTCGCCAATATCGGATAACGCAAAGGCCATACGATCGTCAACAAACGGTCCAAATTGATACAACAAAGTAAGGTAAGCGTCTGATAGAACACCGATCGGTATAGAAAAGGCAGGAGAATGCAGACGTGACCGGAGATCGCCGAGCTGCTGGTGGTTGTAAAAAGGAGATTAAAGTCCAATGAAACACCAAACAGTCCACCGCACAGGTCAACAATGGCCAATGCTTTGAAAAACAGACGTGTGTTTTCCTGAAAAGCGTTTTGGCAAGTCTGCAGAATGTAGAGGGTGAATGCATTGCACACCAAGATCAAGATGGCGCATACTGAGTAAAACACAAAGGCAATGTATCTCTCGGCTGACGAAAACAATTCAGTGGTGGTTGCATTGCCCGTATCATTCATGATGAATTATTCTGTAAAACAATTTGGAGAAAAAAATTATCGTGAAGTCGTAAGTGCTCCGGGAAAAGTTGGGTCGGGATTTGTTGTAAAAGGGCCGGGCTGGTGGCCTATACAGCAGTCCAATTTTGCTTTCGTCTCTATTTTCATTCAGAATGTACTTGTAATAGTTTTTCTTTTGAAATTCTTACGACGAAGATTGTTGTTACCAAATAGTTGTTTTGTAATTCTTACTAAAATAATCAAAGAACTTACCTTCTATTTTTTCCTTTTTCTTTTGCAAATCTTACGACGAAGATTGTTGCTTTTTCATTCCAACTAATACAATCAAGAACTTACCCTTAATTATCGGTTTATTTGTTCTCCTCCAAATCTTACGACGAAGCACTTGAAATAAATCTGAATCAGATACAGTATGATATCAGTGAGTTGATGTAAAACAGATATGAATGGTTAACAAATGCGACGATATTGAAAGAAAATGCAAACATGATGTGAGGATGATATAATCACGCCAGGCAGACTATCTGAGAGCCGGGAAAATGGCATATTCAAAACTTAACAAAAAGGTGTGGGGATGAGAAATCGATTGAACCCTCTCCAGAACGTGTAAGGGGTGGACGGGGCAGGGCCGACTGGCGGATGTAATCATGTAGCAACCCCCCCTCCCCCTCAATGTCTTAGACTCATGCGCATGTATTAATTTTTTCACGGTTTTTAAGAGTGGTGGAGGCAATAGATCGGCTCTACCTTGTGCTAAATACAGGGATAATAAAGCGACTTGTTATCCAAGGTAAAGTACTAATTAGGACACATCATTCCCCGCCTTTTAGGTGTCATGGCAACTGTCATGGTGAACATCATCCAGTTAATTAAAGTGATTCGCAAATTCAATAAATGTGTACTATAGGAGGTGGGACATAATATCAAATCCCTAAGGTTTTATAACTTGCTACTTATCCCCTCTCTGGAAAGATATTATTTTCTACCAGGGGTATTGTGCGGAATTGTGTAGGCGTTCACACTTGACTCAACCACCGTTTTGATAAACCATTTATGTCAACGCTAAAAGTAAGTCTTTTACTGCCACAAGCAGCCACATCGTTTTAAACCATGAAAGGATTGATATGGTTCAACATAGAGATCAAAGGTTTGAATGTATATATCGCATCGTCCCGGGCAGCGGTTCACGAAACATTCTTGAGTACAAGTTCGTCGACAACTCATCGAAATTAAATGCACGTGTTCAAATTAGCACGTGTTTCAATGGGATTTCGGTGTCGGTGAACTTGTATATACGACGGTTTTGTTAAGCACTGCCCAGTGTGCAAAAGTAATAATACCTCAGTCCCATTGACTAAACCGACATCAGACTGACAATAGACATACCAACATAAATACATTAGCTCACCATTGCTAAAGTGTTCGCGGTATAACGAAGATCATAGTTTAAACATAAACATGTCTGCCGCTTTTGAGCAGCAATGCAATTTGTTTCCATGGCAACTGTCACAACAGGCAACATTGAAGTTAATTAGAATACCCAATTTTGTGAGTCAATCAATGATTTAGATTGCTACTTAAATCATACTTCTTCAAACGATGTCAAGATATACAATATAGGCGATATCATTTATAACGGATCAATAGGGTTGACTGTTACACGAGGACGTCATCAACTTCGTCACTTCAGATATTAACAAATTGTTTTGTAATTCCACACAACTATTGCAGCTCCGTTGAAAGTTAAAGCAATATTTGTTTCTTGCGCCGGGGAAGGAGTCAGGGTTAAGGTGAATAAGAGAAAAATATGATTTATAAAGATTAATTAAATATAAAAGAAGGAAATTTAAAAGGGCCGGGTTATTTAGGCCAACTCACAGCCGGTGGTTTTCTATCCCCCTCCTCCCCTCGATCTCTTCTGTGGAGCAACGAGTTATCTTTAAACTTCGCACATAAATAGAGTTACTTAATACGTTAATGTTTTCATACCTAACAGCATTTTTTAATAATCACCTATATGATTATTCATATATGTGATCATGCTTCGTGTATATTTTTGACAGTTTTGGATGCTCCGAATTTTACGAATGTTGTTTCAAGAGATGTGCCAGACCCATGGCTTAAAGCTCGGGAAAGCACAGGGTTTAAAGAAAAGACATCAGTGAAGTTATTGTGGTAACAAAAATTCAATTGGTGGACTCCACCGCCCTTGCCCATTTTAGGGTTAAAACGGTTTGTAGCCCTCTTCATAAAGCGATTGGATTTATTCTTTGTCAGACACATTACAGTCCTGAGAAACCAGATTCCCCAAAGTTTTGCTTTTTATATAAAATCTGGTTAATGGTTCAAATTTCTCATGTTCTTTCTGTTCCTCCTCCTTCTCACTATTCTCCTTTGCGCTGCTCCTTCCTTCCTTTATATATATATAAATATATATATATATATATCTTTATATATATATAAATATATATATATATATATATATATATAATCTCTCTCTCTCTCATTCTTCTAATTATTATATTCCTCCTCCTTTTCATTATACTTCTTCGCCATCTTCATTCCTTTCTCTTTTTTCCTCCCTCATCATTGTTTTCATTCACCTTCTTAATTCCTTCCTCTCTGTCTTCCTCCTCCTTTGTATCATTCTCCTTCTATCTCTCTCTCTCTCTCTCTCTCTCTCATCCCTTATTCTTCTCAATATTCTAGTTCGCCTTCTTCATCTCTTCCCCATCTATCTGCCTCTCTCTCTCTCCTTCCCTAAGTATGCCTATTAGTATTAAGACTACATTTGTACAATGATTAGCACAACATGCTCGAGACCCAAACACTTCAAAAAATACTTCACCGATCAGACAAATAATTATTTTTATGTTTAATTTACAGCCTTATATCATTTATTATAATTGATGACGAACATTCTAGGAACTCGATTATTGACAAATGACAAGGGTCACTAAATATCCGCTATGTGGAAAAGTCATATAAAAGAAGAAAAAGATACACTGTATCGGGGTTGAAAAGGACTTAGAATGTTTTGATAAAAGGCAACGTTTCGTCAGCCTTCTCACATCTAATATAAAGATTTGCGAGACGAATTTTTGTTGGTCCCGTCAGCCTTCTCACATCATATATAAAGGTTGGCGTGACAGACTTTTGGTCTCGTCAGCCATCTCATATCTAACATAAAGATTCGCGAGACAGAAGTATGTTGGTCTCGTTAGCCTTCTCGCACCTAATATTAAGGTTTGCGAGACAGTAGACTTTTGGTCTCGTCAGCCTTCTCGCATCTAATATTAAGGTTTGCGAGGCAGTAGACTTTTGGTCTCGTCAGCCTTCTCACATTTAATATGAAGGTTCATGAGACAGAACAATTGTTTACCTCCTCAACCTTCTCATATCTAATATGAAGGTTCACGAGACAGAAGACTTTTGGTCTCGTTAGCCTTCTCATTTCGATTATGAGGGTTCACAAGATAAGAGACTTTGGTTCTCATCAGTCTTCTTAAATGTAATAAGAAGGTTCACGAGACAGAAGACCTTTGGTCTCGTCAGCATTCTCGCATCAAATATGAAGGTTCACGAGACAGAAGACCGTTGGTTTCGTCAGCCTTCTCATATCTATTATGAAGGTTCACGAGACGGAATTCTTTTAGTGTCGTCAGCCTTCTCACATCTAAAATAAAGCTTCGCGAAACAGTATAGACTTTTGGTCGCGTCAGCCTTCTCACAGCTAATATGAAAGTTCACAAGACAGAAGACTGTAGGTTATGTCAATCAATCTTCTGATATTTATCATGAATGTTCGTGGCATCTAAAATGATGGTTCACGAAGGTTGTCATAAAGGTGGACGTTAGTCTCTGCATCCGCATTACATATCGTTAGGAATTGCTATCCTTTGACATAAAGAGGTACATTTTTTTTAATGGATCTTAAAGGATGATCAACAGTGTAGAAGTAGTCATCTGATTCAGTACAATTGTAAATCATAATGGAGTGTATTGTCTTTTTCACCTTTCCACAGATATGAATCGAATGCTAAATGATGAGTCGGTTGTTTCTTCTACCGCACATTCTCTTGATTGCTTTCGTCGCATGTTCACGAAATGTTCGACTCGTCGAAAGATAGATGATGCAATTCCACCACCTGGTGCTAAGTTCTACGATGCAGCCGATTATGAAAGGGACTTTGTATCCCGAAAACCAAATTCTGGGGGAGATGTACAGAATATTAAAGACCCATATCCCCATACCTCCGTAACAGAAAACGGTGATTAAGAGAACTGTGCGCACCCCCTTCAAGATGTGTTGGCCATTGTGCTGTTTGTTGATTCGACGTTGATCTGCAATTCTCAAGTTCATCTTACGAATATGTCGGCAGGAGATGAAGATCAGACAAACGTTACAAAAAGTAGTTATCATGGTTGTAAAGGCTGCAGGGAGAAACATTAAACTCCAAGATGGTTTTAACGGGATATCACTACTGTTCGTGTTAACGTGAACCCGGTCCCTCCATTGCTCGTCTTTACCGGTCAAGCCGCAAAAACTCCTTAGCCATTCTGTGCTCGGGAATCCCGGGATAGGCCACACAGACATCGTAAATAACACAGGGATAACTAGCGCGAAGAAGAGCACACATTTTGCCCGTTTTGGTGTCGCCAATATCGGATAACGCAAGGGCCATACGATCGTCAACAAACGGTCCAAATTGATACAACAAAGTAAGGCAAGCGTCTGATTAAAAAATAAGTAGTAAAGGGTAGGCATGAAAGTGCACACTTGACCGGAAATCGCCGAGATGGTGTTGGTTGTAAAAAGGAGATTAGAGCTCCAGAAAACACTAAACAGACCTCCGCACAGGTCAACAATGGCCAATGCTTTAAAGAACAGACGTGTGTTTTCCTGAAAAACGGTTTGGCAAGTCTGCAGAATGTAGAGGGTGTATGCATTGCACACAAAGATCAAGATGGCGCATATTGAGTAAAATACAGAGGCAATGTATCTCTCGGCTGACGAGAACAGTTCAGAATTGATTGCGTTGCCCGTATCATTCATGATGAATTATTCTGCAAAACAATTTGGAGAAAAAAATTATCATGTAGTCGTACGTGCTCCGGGAAGAGTTGGGTCGGGATTTGTTAGAAAAGGGTCGACCTGGTAGCATATATACTGACGTGCAGTATTTTCAACAGTCTCAATATTTACATTCACTTTATATACGATTTAAAACTCTCAGAAGACCCGTCGCTGATACAATCATGAGTCAACAACAGAAATGATGCCTCTGTCGTAACAGTAGCGACGCGTGAGGCTCAGTAATGGGGAGGGGTGAGGCACCATGCAGACTTTAGTCTCTACATTTTCATTCACTTTTTATTCGATTTAAAACTCTCAGAAGACACGTCGCTGATACAATCCTGAGTCAACAACAAAAATGATGCCTCTGCCGTGCCAGTAGCGACGCGTGAGCTCAGTAATGTTGAGGGAATTAGGCACCATGCACTCTTTAGTCTCTACATTTTCATTCACTTTTTATTCGATTTAAAACTCTCAGTCGCATCTCTTGACACAATATTCATAAAATACGGAGCATCCAAAAACTGTCAAAATTTCAATTTCAATTACTATCTGAAACTAATACAGACGAAGCATGATTACATATATAAATAATTATATAGCTGATTATTAACAAATGCTGTTGGTTATGAAAACATTAACGTATTGAGTTACACTATTTATGTGCCAAGTTTTAAGATAACTCGTTGATCCACAGACGAGATAGAGGGGAGGGGGAGGGGGGGCTAGAAAACTACCGGTTGTGTGAGATGGCCTTAATAACCCGGCCCTTTTAAATGTCATTACTTTGTATTAAATGAATCTTAATAATCGTATTTTTCTCATTCTCTTAACCCTGACTCCTTCCCGGCGCAATAAACAAATATTGCTTTGACTTTCAACGGAGCTACACTAGTCGCGCGGAATTACAAAACAATTTGTTAATATTTAAAGTGACAAAGTGGGATGAACGTCCTCGTGTAACAGTCAACCCCTATTGATTAACATCGTTTGAAGAAGTATGATTTAAG